>BJBW01004431.1:29728-41929 GCA_004320125.1 Scolopax mira
TTAAAATACTGCAGGTCCTCTCTGGTGGTCGTGTTCATTTAACTGTGGGGAGTTAGAGGCAGGGTTTAGATCAGAAAAGCTTGTGTCCTGGGGGAGCTGCCTGCTCCCACCAGCTGCTGTGTGTTCTTGCTTGCAGGGAGCCTGCCCAGTGGGTCCCACAGCCCCACCAGTGCTGGGCTTAGATAAGCTTCTGCCAGCCCCACAGACCCAGGGCTTTGTACAACCCCCCCCTGGTGCCAGTGCCATTTGGGGACTGAGGAGTTCAGCCCAAAGGCGAGGGCGGGCAGGGTATAATAAAGCATTTTGACACATCAGAAAGCACAGAAATGGGCTGTGGCAGGGGGTGATGTGTTCTTTCTACCAGAACAATCTCAGAGATGCATTGCCAAGTAACTGTGAGAACATATAGTATGAATACTAGGCAATTATCTCACTTAGTGGCCTGTAGTTAAAGCCCAAAAGCATTGTCTAATTGGGCAGGCGCTGTTTATCCTTAGAAATAAATGTTTCTGCACCGTGTGAGGTCAAAGAAATTACGCTACGATCCAGGTAATAATAATAACCTTGAATAGTTTGTACTCCTGTAATGCCTTTTATCTGGATTTCCAAGCACTTTCTCACCAAACATTAATCCTCACCACCCTCTGCGCTATAAGAAAGACTGATATTATGATCGGTGCACAATAGCACCAGGAGGGATGGAGGAGACTTGCCCAAGGTCAGGGAACGGGCTGGCAGCAGAGCTGGGAACGCGACCCAGGGCGATGGCAGCTCCCTGGGCTGATGGACCAACACTGCTCCTCGATGATTGATGCTGCATCTCCTACAGGGGACACGGAGCAAAGTCCTTGCTGGGCTTTGTCACGAGCTGCACAACATCTCCTCGCTTGGCATTTCTTTTCCAGGCTCCTTTCAGGAGGGTGGAAGGATTACTCTAACGTAGATGGGAAGCTGGTTGGATGCTGACAGTTCTGAAAGCTTTCCTCATTATAGATGACAATCACCTATTATCATCATCATGCCGATAATGGAGTGTTTTGTAGGCAGAGGTGCCATTTTCCAAAATTCTGAGAAATTCTCTGAACTATGAGATAAGGGTGGCACTGAATGAGGGCATTTGGTGGTGGAGGTCGTGATTATAACATCTCGAAACACCATTACAGTGCACTGGTCTTATTTCCCCATTAAATGGTTTTGATCCTGTGCACTTGCTTCCTCATCAAGTGGCATCAGACGGGCAGTTTTCAAATGAAAAAAGCCAATTGGGACCTCGAGAGCTGCCTCCTGATGAGGGACGTGGCTGCCATAGCCTCATTGCAATGCACAAACCTTCCTCATGGGCAAAGAGCCATTCCTGGAAAAGCTGATAGATACGGAGTAAACAGCCAACCTGTTTGTTGCTGTTTTTTCAGCCTGGAAATCAGCAGCGAAAACCCCTCGTTTGCCTTTGCTCTGCCTCCCTGGCAGGGATGCCCCGTGGTGCAGGGAGGGTATCGGTGTGCCAAAGCCCCCTGCAACTCTCAGCTTCGTTGGAGCCTAACGAGAAACCCTCTGTTTGCTCTGCAGGTGATTACTTTGGCATCCTGATGGAGGCAAAAGTGACCTGCTTCCCCTTCAGCATCCTGGATAATCCCATGTACTGGGGCAGCACTGCTGTCTACCTGGGCTGGTCCCTCATGTGAGTACATGCTCCTGCCAACAGCACCAGTGGTAGGGCCAGTGTGGGGTCTGTGCTCAGCAGGGCATAAGGTTCTGGGATGCATCGAAGGCCAAAGAAACTCTTGGTGATGGCAGTCAGCTTAAAAAAAAAAAAAAAAAAAAAAAAAAAGGCAGGGAAAGTGCAACACAGCCTGGTTTCTCGCTTCCTGACTATTTTTGTGCGTGCAAAGTCTTCTGCTGTCATAAAAGACTCGCAGCATTAATTGTAGAAAAATAAATAGCGGCCAAGTGCTGGGGAGAGGAAGCATCAGCAAACGCTCTGCAGCTGAACGGGGTCTTTGGCAGGCTCTGCACGTGGAAAAATCAACAGTCAGGGCCAAATTCGTGGTGGGTGTCACTCGGCAGGGGCTGGGCACTGATACTGGGGATCAGTGTGACCCTGTAATTACCTCTGAGAAAAGCAAAACAAGCCAACACCCCCTTTCCCTCACCGCACGGTGATAACACTTCCGAAACACTCCTCACGTGATACAACACAGCTTAACAGTCTCTTTAGGAGGAAATGAATAGGCTGTAATTTAGCAGTAAATGAGCAATATACCGGATCGTGTGTAACAAGTTTTATGGGGTTTTCATTTAATATCACATTTTATTTATTTGCCTAGGAGAAAAAAAAAAGAAAAACCCTGTCTGTGTTACGTTGGGAGCCTGTGGAGCCTTGCAGGCAGTTATCACTGGATATTTTGCACTGGTTCTCCTGAGTGTGACCACCTCTCTTTACTTCAGTGGAAAAAATTAAGTGTTTTGCCACTTTCCGGTCACCTTTTCAGCCATGTGTGCAGCACTTTCTGGCCCCTGGTAATAAGTAAAGCTGATAGTTTCTCTCCTTTCTCCACTGAGCCTTACTGCTGTTCCTCCTGCACTCAGAATCCCTCCTAGTGTGGTCAGGGCTGGCTGCACAAGGCCATTTGCCTTCCTGGCATCCCCATGGCACTGGATTGGGTCCAAACCCCAGGATATGGTGCACGAGAGCCAGAGAGAGCTCACTGCTGGGGCTGGGCAGTGTGGATATATATTGCTTGGGGGAATGGGGCAGAACAGGGGCAGGATGAGCCCTCCAAAACCACAGCGTAGCCAGAAGCAACCAGCACCACCATCCCTCCAACCACCCAGGAGGAATTTGAGCAGGAAGAATTATAAGGAGATTTTTATTTGTTCAGCATCAAACTATTTCATAGAACCTTTGTGCAGAACCATCTGAACCCTCCTGAACTGTTGCTGTCACAGAAATCCCTTCTTGGCCCCGGTGAGAGGGCAACCTCATACCAGGTGCGTGTTGCTTGGTCTTCCAGAGAAACCATGGGCAAAAACAGCTCAAAGCACCTCGAGACAAGAAGGTCATTGCCTCCTTTTTCTCGGTAAAAGGTTGCCACCATAAAGGGCAGCGAGGCATGACAAATAATTGCTGTTAACAAATTGCTGGAGCTGTGCAAAGTGGCACCAGCCTTCTGCCCCGGGGAAGCTCTGCACAACCCTTCTCATGGGGTTTTTGACTGGTTCCCTTCTCTGGGATCTCAGCTAGGATTGTTGAGGTTTTTTGAGGGGTCCTGGGTCTCTTCTGAGGTCTCACTGAAGTCCAAGGGTTTTCAGAAGATGTTAGGTGATTGCCCTCAGAGGCCAAAGCTAACGTCCTGGCTCCGTAGCAGTGGGAAGAATGCTGGAGGAATGTGTTTGCTGTCTGGTTTTGGACAGATCTAAAACATTGAGCGTATTTATCCTCCCTCGGTGATGTGTCACGCTCCATATCGTGGTATTGGAGCCCAAAGGAATGATTCATTTTCATCTGTAAGGACACATACCATGTAACGTAAGCGAGCCTGGCAGCACACCAGCCAGCCTGCCTTCCTGCTCCAGCCAGCCCTATCAGCATCCCGCAGGGTGAGAGCTGCTCTTTTCCTCTTTGCGGGATATTTCAGCTCTCCTCGCCTCGATTCGTGGCAGCTCTGCAGCCAAAATAAACATGTCCACCAAAAAAATGCTGGAGAAGGCAGTTCCACTGGTCACCATGAAAACGGGAGCTCCAGGAGGAAAAGGTGTCCCGCTTCTAACACCTGGGATCAGCAAGGTTGGTGGAGAAGGATGGTCTGGAAGGATGGCACTCACCATCCCTCTTGCAGACAACCCACAGCCATGGGGAGCTACAGCAAGAATTAGGGATGGACAGACTTCCTACCCCCCAAAAAAAAGTTTTACTAGGACCACAAAACCCTCCTGGCTCATCATCAACGCTGCTAATGACACGAGCCATTGCCCAGTAAGTAGGTTGAGCTCATAAGAGGAGAGAAACAACTCACCCAAATGCTTCTTGTCACCCCCGTCAAGCAGCCTCGTTTCTCCCAAAAGACAAATGGAGCATTAGTTGTTTGGGGACAGCTTTGTGTATCTCTGGTAGGGAAGTGTTTTAACTCATGGCAACAGGCTGTATAAATCAGAGCTGGAGCTGCAGCCAAATGATGCAATTAGAGGTCTTGCTGTCAACAAACAATCATGCAAATTTGTTCTCTCTGATACAAATCAAAGAGGAGACATGACTAAGCATGTAATAGCAGGGGGCTGGGAGAGGAAGAAGTTGCCCGATGCTTCCTAATGAGGGGAAAAAACTTATTGCAAAATGGAAACAGAGAAAAGGTGAAGATTTGTGTACGTCTCTCCAGGAATTGATGTGGCCAGGCAGCACCTGGCAGTGGGGCCGGTACGAGGTGTAGGTAGTTCTGTCTCTCTGAAGACATGTTTTCCCAACAGGACCATTGCCCTTGCACAAGGCTCTTGGGATGTTCATCCTCACCAAGGACCAGCAAAGTACTTTTTTTTGCTGACAGCCAGCACTTGCCCCCCTCAGAGATGAGCTGTGACCAGCAATTAAAGGCAATCAGCAGTATCCTAATTAAGGGCAATGCTTTGCAGCCATTAGCTGGAGGTGTAGGATGAATAAAGGGTGTTTTGGGGGGGGGGGCTGGTACATGATGAGGCAGACACAACCACACTCCTCGCTGGGGAGATGGGGCCAGAACCTCATGGGTGCTGGGACAGCGAGTAGGGGATGGCCACTGGTGTGGCCACTCTCACCTGGAGGAATTTGCACACCTTGGGGTGGTCTCAGAACCTGGTTTGGGGGCTGTAAGCTGAAGTCTTGGCTCCTTAGCAAAGCCTTTGCTGTCATCTGCCTGAGACACTTGCAGGCCCAGCATCAAAAGAAACGTCCCACGTGGGCGGGGAAGGTTTGCAGCTTACATCAGTTGACATCTCTCTTCAGAGCAGGAGGTGATAAGAATTTTTTGTTCCCAAATCTTCAGCCTCAGTGCTAGGAGGAACAGCCATCCCCGTTGCATCCGCAGCCCTCGAGCCCCTCTGCCCACAACCATGGTGCTGTGAGGCGGGTGGCATCGGTCCCCCGCGCCGTGCCTGGTGACCTCTTGCTGAAGGACAGCATTCATCTGGGCCTTGGGGGGTGGGTGGGTGAAAGGCTGTGTTCCTTGAAATGGGTTTAAATGTGAACCGAGCCCCCGTGCACCCACCCCAGCACCCTTCAGGGGGCAGCCATGACCCTTTCCATCCCTTTCCATCCCCTTGGCTCACCCGCCGTTTCCATGTATGGGGTACCATACGCTGCTCTGTCTGACAGGTGTCTCCTGCACCCTGGGTGGCCCATCTTTCCGTGCACATCAGGCATTTCCCTTATAGCACTGGCTGGGAGCCACAGCCATACGTAAGCAGCTGCTCAGCTATTAAACAGCTTTATAATCTCAGGACTTAGCATCAAAGCAGAAGCTCTCTTAGCAGAGACGTGCAGGGATCAGACTTAAAAGAAGTCGCTGAAGTAGGCTGGGGAAGAGTCTTTGCCAAGTAACATCTGTCTAAGACAGTTAACATTAAGTACAAAAAAAAAAAAAAAAACCAAACCCAAAACCTACTCTTTTTGTTCGCTTCTGATTAATGAGCGAGAGAGTGCTCTCATGGAGCCCAGCATCTCATTTCACTTTCTAAACTAGGTCTTGCATAAGCCCATGTACTTACCTGATCTTTTCCTTCTCTTTCAAAACAGGCACGCAAGCCCAGCTGGCCTTCTGCTGACAGCTGTAGTGGCAATTTCCTACACAATCGCAATGCTATATGAGGGGTGAGTAGCTCTGCAAAATTGGAGCTCTTCTAATTATTTCTACCAGCTTTAACTCCCCAGGTTTCAGGGAACTGCAGAAGCAGAGATGGTTTTTTCCAATTAATTCAGTGGGGAAGAAGGAAAACAGAGGATTGTTTTTCAATTGTTTTGATAATGGGCAGATTCCACTCTGAAACTATTTGCTGAGTTCTAGGAACATTTATGCATTTGTTTATTTTTTTCAAAATGAGACCTTTTTTTTTTTTTTCCTGATAGGTCACTGATTCTGTCTGTACAAGAACAATAAGGAAGGCAGGGAGAGGACTCATTGTGTCCTCTGAAGAGACCCTGCAAGAAGAGCTTGCATTTTGTAGTTCCTTGGATGGGTTTCTCTGATATTTTGTACCAAAATAGCCAGGACAGAGCAGCCCAGAATTATTCCTAGAAAAAGCGGTTGTACTTCGGTAGTGAAAGGCCTTTTGTCTTTGCAAGGGAGGAGGAGATAGAGGAGAGCTGAGGCCCGTGGCATCCTGGGGGAGTCCAAGCATGTGCTGAGCCTCATCCTGCTCAGTGCAGGGATGGTCCCAGGTGGGAGCTGCTTGGAGACGCTCCGTGGTCCAGAGAGACGGAGCCAAGGATTGCCCTGGCACACAAATAGTCAGGCTGTGCCAGCCTGTGAAGGGCAGAGTTTCTGGGCCCAGAGGAGAGCACGCAGCAATCTTGATTTTAATTCTTCTCCCACTTCTTTTGCCCCCCCATCTTATGTCTCTCCCCCAAACTCCCGTCCTCCCAACCACAGGCCTTTCACAGAGGAAATATATCGGCAGAAACAGAAGGGACTGAAGAACAAGTAGCCACAGGTAGGTTTGTCGATGGGCAATTCAGTGAGAGGGGCTGCTTGGCTGGGCTCCCCCACCTACGAGCACGTTACATGGGGGTGGGAGCAACCACCCACCCTCCCAGTGTGCCCCTGCCCAGCCCTGCCCTCCCCAGCTCCTTCAGAACACTTCTTAAAGGATTTGAGCTTCAAATCTTCACAAAAACCCGTGCAGGAAAGCTTTACACAGCAGTGGTTGTGTCCGCCTCTTGGCACCTGACCAGCAACCCCCTAATTGTTTTGATTATATACTTGAGAGTCGGCGCAAGGGAAAATTGCTGGGGAGCTTCAAGGCTCCAGGCTTAGTCGAAATCGGGCAGAAAAAATCAGCTATTGGCCATGGCAGGTGCTCCAGCAAGAGGCAGGGATGGTGCAAGAGGGCACGTGTGCTGGGCCATCCCGCAGGGAAACTGGGCATCCCAACTCCAGGCTGCTCTGTGCCCAAGCTGGAGCGTTCTACACCTGGGCTTGCATCCCAAAAATTCAGCCTGGGCTTGCTTTTGGGGGCCAAAGGTTTCTACAAAAGCATAAGTTCCTGCCCAGGCTCATTTCCCTGGGGTTAAATTCCCCCTCTGGAAGCCCCCAGTACACCTACCTGCTGGCAGTGGGAGAAGCTGGACCAGCACACAGTTCACTGCTGGCCCAGTAGCCTGTGGGCCAGCAAAGATGCCATAGAACCAGTGAGGTCCATAACAGACTCTTGTCTCTTTGCCCTTTTTCAAAGCAGTGTTGGATACCTCGGCACAGTGGGCCTCTCCAGTCCCCACACTGTCCGATTTGCCTGTTTTCCTACTGAGATGTATCCTACTAATTAGCCCAGCAACCCTTAATGAGCCAACTGAGCACCCTGCAGTATTAGAAGTGATCAGAGGAACAGCCCGAGCGTGGTGGCACCTCCTCGCTGCAGCCCGTGGGAGCTGGAGGTCCCTGTCCCCAGGTCTCTGTCCCCATTGCTGGGTCACTGCAGCTCCTGCCAGGAAGGTGATGCTCTCCTGGGGAGCCACATGGCATGGGACCTCCCGACCTCTTGTCCCACATCAATTCTTTGAGATCTGCAGGGGAAAAAGCAACCCAGCTCTAGCCCTGGACTGGAGGGCACGGTGGAGACACCGGGGGCCTTTTGTGAGCAAACTCTGAGCGTGGGGAAGCACCTGATCCTGAAGATGCTGCCAAAGAGAAGCAAAAAGAAGCTCGGGCAAAGCAACAGAGAGGGCTCAGGAGCCCCTGCGGCGTTCAAACATGGCTGGGGAAGAATTCAGCAGCAACAAAACCTCTAGATCCAACTACAAACCCCCCTCTTTCTGAAAGAGGGAAACCTCCCCATCCAGAGCTGCCGTGTCCCACCTGTAGCATCTCTGCACTATTGGCAAAGGCTCTGAGAATGGTGACTGAAAAGCCCGTAAATGTGAATGTACAACCAAAACCACTGCCCAAGGGGGATGGAAACCATCCCATGGGAAAACCCCAGCGTGGAGAAGACCAAGGGGAAGAGTCAATCCCCATCTGCACCCTGCAGATGCCCCATCCCTGGCTGTGTCCGAGCCCCGGTCCCCTCCACAACCCATCCAGCCCTTCCTTTTCCCCGGGGGCCACTCGAGGGTCCTGCCTGCCTTCCCCACCACCCAGTGCCTTCCAGCTCTTTTTCACTGCCTTTCAGGGGCGGTGGGTGGGAGGGAGGGAGGGAGAGAAGAGGCTGCTTCTTCCTTCTGTGTTCTCCAGCAGCCGGGTACGGACCTGCCCCTCCACCACTGCCACCAGCCTCCCCGAATCCCAAAGAGCCCGGTGCTGGATCCTGCCCTGATCCCAGGGGTGATGCTTCAGACCCAGGCTCAGTGTTTACAGATTCCCCAAACAGTTTGAGAAATAAGCTGTAAATGACCAAAAAAAAAACCCCAAAAAAACTACCCAAAAGCAATGTAAAGCCCCTGGCAGCAGGGCTGGAGAAGGAGCTGCGCTGCTGCTGGCTCCCGGGACGCGGTGCCACATCCCAGCATCGTGTTGTCCCCTCGGCAGAGGGTTCTCCCTTTTCTCAGTGTCACCTCCTGCGAAACTGTCCAATTTCCTTTTGCTTTTGCATGTTGTAATTCACCCTCCGGGCGTTGCTCAGCAGGAATTAAAATGTTGGTTTCTTTTCAGTCCGGCCTCTGTTTCCTTCGTCCCGGATGCCGTGTTTGTGTTTCATCGCTTCAGAACCATTACACAAGGATTTTTTATTTATCTCCATCTCAACGACCTTCTCTTAAAGATTTGGGCATAGTATTTTATTTTTAGATAAGTTTCCACATCCCCTTCACAGTTAATGTTTATAGATGGAGGCTAAAACAGCCCAGTACCCATAGCAACCAGCAAGGAGAGGATACATTGCATTATTCAGACAATTTATGTCAGAGTTGCCAGGCCTGGCTCAAAGTCTCTGATGTAAATAAATTGAGATTTGTTGATCAGTGAAATCAGTATTTACCGAAGAGACACGTGCTTGTTCGGGAAGGATTATTCTGAACGAGAACTCGGCGAGGGCTGTATTTGTGCTGTCTCATTCCCAGTCTGGGGACCACATACGCCTTTCTCTGTGCCTGCCACGAGACTGAGGGGACCCCATTTGTACCATTCCCCTCCGCAGCCAGGTTTGGCCCCCCAAATTGGGTGTCTGTCACCGTAAACCCCAGTGATGAGTGCCCACAGCATCCCAAAAGCGCGGGGGTTTGGTGCTGCCCTGGACCAGCCTCGCAGCATCCTTCCCCCTTGATCCACCATCTCAAACCCAGCCCTTCCCACTTCCCACTGTCATCTTTGGCTTGAACAAAGGTTTTTCTGGGGCTGTGCCAGATATATCCCCATTTTTAGTAGCTCTTCCTGCAGCAACCAGCACGGATTAACGTGATGCTGTGTTGTAGAACTGGTTCTGGGCTGCTGTAAAGCTGGAGTTTTGACATTTCAGAGGCTTCTGCTCTGTTCCATAAAGCAAAACCAAGGAGGAAGGTGATGTTCAAGCCCATCTTGTGTGATCCAAGCCAACCTTTCTTCTGGGCCAGTTCCCAGCAGTGCCATGCCACTCACTGGTGCTGCGTGAAAACACAGAGAGACCATTATTTATACTGTTTTATAGCATTTAACAGTGAGGGATTAGGGGACTCTTCCTGGTTGTAAGGTGAAAAATGCGATTCCTCTCCAATTACTTCGTATTTGTAAGAAGCTGAGATGACAGAGGGTGGGGATGAATCCTTCAGGCTGAACATGAAGCATTGATGGTGTCAGAGCTACTTCCCCTCTTCCCATCCCCAGCATCCTTGCATTAATGCAGGGATGGACCCCCACAGCCTCTGGGTTGGGATGTGGGACTCCTGCTGCTTCCTAAGGAGAAACCTGCACCATCAGGACCAGCTGGTTACAGCCCCAGCGTGGGGGGGGGTGGGGTGTGTGCATCCCTCTGGCCCTCAGGGATGTGTTGAGCACTAAGTAGGATCCATGGAAATGTGGTCACGGGTCCATTTTCATAATTTCACAGCTTCAAAATGCGGCATGGGACTTGCTGGGGCCACCTGAGCTTGGCCAGGGGGTGGGGGTGGTGTTTGCAGCCTTGGGAAATGCCACACGTGAGGCTCTGTGTGCAGATGCTGCAGATAACGCCCCCCTTGATGTTGGGGACATTTCTCCAGAGCAAACACCAGAAAAGAAGAAACTAGTTAAAGCCCAACTCCAGCCTGGCAGGGACGGCTGGGTCACCAAGTCCATTGCACCGCGCTGCCCCGGGTCACCCCATCCTGCCACTAAGCTCCCCCCCTCCCCAGGGTGGCTGTGCCCACCTGGGTTTTCTCTGTGTGGCCACTTGTGTGGTGGGTGGTTTTTTGAGGGTGGGGGGATCACGTGGACAAACCCAAACGTCCCCGGTGATGGACACACCATGCGGGACCGGCTCCACCTTCACGGGATCCTTCATCCGGGGTGGCTTTGGGAGATGGAGGCCACATCCCGAGGTGCTTTTCCTGAAGGCAACCTGATGGTGGGGACATCCAGAACTGGGGGCACATCCCCAAAGTCTCTCCCTTGTAACCCCCGTGCCCATGTTTGCTTTCACCCAGCGAAACTGCGCTGCCTTCACCCCGGGGAGGGACGGCCACCGGCCCTTACATTGGCAAACAAACATGGTTAGCCAGGAATGGAAAATAAACACAGGGTGCTGTACCAACGGAGCGGTGGAGAAGTCACCATTCCCCTTGGGCTCCTGCCAGCCCCAACTTGCTGAGTCTGCACATTTGCTGTTTGGGAAGATGGAGGGAAACGGGGGGCTCAGGGCTCTCCTGGAGGCTCCGTCCACATCCATCCCAATGCCCAGGCTGAACTTCCACATGGCTTTCAGGGACCGTTTGGGCACTGCCTGCTTTATCAGGGACCCCTTAATCCAGAGAAGGAAGATGGGGGTCGGGACAAGACTTTACAGGGGAACAAACCTCCATCCCTGCTGCCCAGGCAAAGTGGCCTGGGCTTTAAATGGGAAGAACGCCCTGGTGGGAAGCCATTTCCAGGTGAGAAACCACCATGTTGGAGTCCCAACAAATGCCTGGATCCATCCCACCTCGGCAGAGCTGGGGTTGAGCTGCCTGGTCACCCCCGGCAGGTTCCTGCTGTGGGGTGTGCAGATGAAGGCAGCCCCCCTCTCCTGGGTGTCCCAGGGGGTGCTCCAAAATGACCCCCAATATCAGAGGAGCAACAGCACCCCGTGCCCACCCTTCCCCTGCCCTTCGTACCTCCCCTGCCAGGGACAGCACGGAGACACCATCTGTCCCATCCCACCCCACCCCATCCCACCTCTGCCCTCCACCCCGGGGTTCCTTTACGCACAGAGCTCCCGCCATGTGCCAGAGGACAAGTTATGAGGCTGTTTTCTTTAATTTTCACACTAAAAAGCCGCCCTAGGACAGCCCGGTGAGCTGGCCACGCTGCGACGCATCCTTCTTGGATCTTATTTCCAAAAATAAAATAAAAAAAATCATAGGAATGTGCTGCTTTTTCCACGTTGTGTTTTCTTCAGAGCAGAAAGGGCAGCTTCTTTCTGAATGAGGGTCACAGGAGGGAGCCCCCCGCCCCGGGGGAAGGAGAAGTTGGGTCTGGGCTCTGCTTTCTGTCCTGCTTTGCTGCTGAACATTTGTGGGAGCCTCCAGACTCCTTGATTTGGGGCTCAGCTCAACCCCTCCCAGCCCCAATACCCAGACCCACAGCCTCAAACCCTGTCCTGGCCTCAGCCCCCTCTGTTCCCACAGCCAAAGCAGCAGGGACAGACGTGGGACCTGGACATGAAACACCTCCCAGCTCTGAGCCCTCACACCAACCACGCATCCCTCTGCCAGCTCCATCCCCTCTCTGCCCAGACGGCTCCCTGCCTCCTCTTGGGCTTTTATTTTTGTCCCCTAACCCCAACAGCCCTTGCTATTTCCATGGGAACCCTCCTGAAATCTGTAGCAATGTGTCCAGGGAGGGTCACCCAGCCTCCTTCTCCTCCGTGCCCTATATT
>BJBW01004432.1:516-138418 GCA_004320125.1 Scolopax mira
AACAATTAACCCTTTCCCCACCAGACCCAGCACAAAACCGAGTACGCTGACAGCCATCTCCAAGCTCTGGCTTGACACCCCTGTATCAGCCACACACCAACTCACTATCAACCCTTCTGATGGATTTGGGTCATTTGACAGAGAAGCAGCATGTAGCACCCACACAACTATAAAATGAGGCTGTGGCCAGCACTCCATGACAAAGAACTACTTTTACATCAAAACTCATAAATAGCATTGCTGCCACAAATAAAATGAAGTCACCTTCATGAAAACATTCTATCTAGCATGTAATTTTGTGGCTGGATTCACCCACGTGCACCCACGACACTTCGAGTTTGCCTTTTGCTATATTTTATTGCTGAACACGAAGGAGAGAGTTCAGGAAAGTTACACGTTGGCTTCGCCTGGTCTCTGTCTTGCTTCAATTTAGTGCTTGTCTTTAGCCCTTAAAGCTATTTTGCTCAGCACAGACTTATTCTGTACATTCTGCAAGTGAGAGAACCCACCCCTGACACTGACCTTTTGATGACTGTATCCTCAGGAGAATGTTAGTTATTACTGCCTTCTTCTCCCTGACAGTGGAAGTTAGATATTCATGGTCCAGAAGTTCAAGAAACAGGCGCAACTCAACTATTAACTCTTCCATGGCTGAAAGACAAAAAAAAAAAAGATAATTATGTTTTCTACAAGGTCCCATTAGAAAAAAAGAATTCATTCTCATTTATTCACATTCCTAGCTATTTTCTAGCATTTCTTTAAAATGTATGCTCCTCCCTGCTGGAAACAGACTGCATCCATTAGTACAACCAACAGCCTAGTCCATTAGTGAGGACTAATGGCACTTTTAGCAGATACCTTGAAAACAGTTCTTTTCACACACCACACCAAGCCAGCACTAGACAGAAGTAAGCACAGGAGTGGTGGCCATCTGCTTTTTCTAGCAGTGCCACTCTGCTTCCTCTCCCTTTAACAAACAAGTTCAAACTGCAGAACAAAATTATAGTTTGATAAAGCTTCGAGAGAAATTGATATTTTCATAAATCTTTAGGGAAAGTCTCTCTTTATAGTAGGAATAGTAGGCATACCTTTTTTACAGTGATTCACATTTCTTATAACTTACAAAGACAAGCTCCCAACCCATCGTATAATTTCTTATTACTTGCTAGATTCCTGATGATGCACTTCTTATTTCATCCTATTTCTACTATTCCAGATCTCAAGGCTTTCCACTTCTTTCTACAAAAAGTTACATTCCTTCCCTGTATTCTCAATGTTTCTCAATTTTTTTTATCAAAAAACTTTATAAATACATTTCTATTTTCTTTCTTTCAAATTACCTCTTAAGTCTTGCATTGTCTTAATAACTGCAGTAGCTCAGAACATACGCATAAACACATTTGTTACAGTCTAATCATACAATTCCTACTGTGCAGATTTATGAGAAGCCCATGGTATCAAACACCATTTTCATGCTTCAGTTCTCTCATAACTCTGAGATTCTCTTTCCCTTCATTTAAGGGGACTTGCTATTTTTAGTTGAAGTTTCATCTTGGATAGAATAGTTCACATTTCCATACTTTCTGTATCTGATGACATTATTCTCATTAAAAGATGAGGAGAAACATCCATTTCATTTCTAAGTTGCACCTAGGATTAACCTCAGTCCTATCATCATTACAAAATGCCTTCAATTAAATTTTTCTCTACTCATCTATGTTTGTTTTTATAGCCTTTGTAAGGCCTGACAGGGGGACCACTGCAAAGCATCTTCAGACCTCTAAAAAGTACATTCTTTGCTGATTACTGTCTTACCAGCTCTTCCCTATTCCTAAAACTTTTTCTGATATGGTTGTTTACCCAAGTGAACCTGGAATCCTTTCTTCCATTTCTGAGAATGTGTCCAGAGGTTTAAACAAGCCTTAGTCTAAATGCATTGTTTTTTCCATCACTTGAACACAGCACCATGCAGGGAACCCTGCAGATGTCACCTACAGACCTACAAGGGGATGTTGGCCCCTTTTCGTCTCCAGTGAATGTAGATGTTCCCATTTATTTGCTCCTTGTACCTGCCAGTACTCTCAGGCTACTCTGGTAAGCAGCTGTCTAGAAGTCCATCAGAAATCCAAATTATTCTACAACGCCCATATTAATTTCAGTGTTGTTCACATTATGGAACATGGAACACACATGCACACAACTTTCTGGAGCAAAAAGGGATAAGTACAGATTTGTAAAGTGGCAGGTGATCACAAGACTCTAAAAAATGAAAGAGGACCTATGACCTAAAAAAAAACCCAAAAACTAAATAATCGCCTCTCAACTAGTTTTTAAATGACACACTTTAGCAATAAGATGTATAGTCCATTAAGAGAACAGTGGTCTCTCGCTTTTAAGCAAATTACTGTCAATAGTTGCATATGTTACTGCACTAGAATTTCTTTTCAATTACATGTTTCCTGGATTTCTTAAGGCAAGGGATTGTAAATAAACTGAAAGGAAGCTCTCCCTTCATCTCTTCACCAAAGAATACCCTGTGCCACAGTAACTCCATTTCTTTGCTGAGAACCTTCACTTCAGGGAAGGAGAGAAAAGGATGAAAGCAGCAGATACCATTGATGTCCACAGTGAGCATAACTGCTTTCAGTTATTAAAAATGATAAGATCCTTGTACTCAGGAGCTTATAATCTAACATAAACAGATAGACGGTAAAATAATAAATGAAAACAGACCAAGAGGGAATTATGAGGCAAAGAGACGGGGAAGGAACAGAAGAGGAGATAGGAAACCGCTGCTGGAGAGACTCCTGGGACCTGGCATCAGCCCAAATCTCTCCTGAGACCTCATCACATAAATCTGTGGCCTTCTCCTCCTCCTCCATGTCTTTGGAGGAAATCTGGATTGCAATCACCAGTGACCACAGCCGTCAACCTACAATGACCAAGCTAACAAAGTTACTGGAAGCAGTTTAAATGCATCTGGCAGAAGATTTTACAAAAAAGCCTTTGCTAAGACTGATAGAGGATGACAAGATGAAGCTCATACCAGTGAGACAACACTTAAAAAATCTCAAAACCACTGCCTTAGTAACATGTTCTCCGTAAGTGCATTTATATTTGGCCTGGTGTCCAGCACTGTGGTTCAAATATCTAATAGTGCATCATAAAGAAATACATAGCATGAGAAGACTTGTTCTTCCTGCCTCTGTGAGCTTACAGGTATATGACACTGACTTCAAACAAACAAACACAAAAGTTCTGAATTTCACTTTTATATATGCATTGATGTCAAACACCCAAAAAGAGGAAAGGGAAACACTGTTCCCATCTAGTAAGAAACATTCTTTCCACATGTCTTAAAATTGCACTTTGCTTTTTAGTACTTTTTTTGCTTAAGCAAGGAACAGAAATACTACTATGGAGTGCATTTAAAGTATCTAGAATAAGGAAATGAAAACTTCATTTTTAAAGATAGAAACAAATAAACTTCAGGGAAAAAACCCAAATTTGCCTAGTTTTAATTCTTGGATTATTGTCTGGATTAAAGAATCTTCTCTCCTGCTCACAAAAAGTAATGGAACTGAATAACAGAAAATCCACATAATGCATATTTTCAGTAAGCAATCATTACTTCTGAAATGGAGACTAAAAATGAGAGGGTGATGCAACTCCCAAAGAAAAACATACTCTTCCAGTGGGAGATTACCCTTGGAAATCTGACATCATCACAAAATAAGAATAATAATCAGAATGCTCTCAAAAAGGGGCCAATTTGTTTGACAGTTTTGGCTATATTGTCATTGCCAAAGGAATTACTTGTAAATGGCAGCTGGTGAAAGGCAGGGTGGAGTCCAGGGATGGTAATTGCAATAGTAAGCAGATTTTAGCTCGTCTGAGGAGCAAAATCACATTCCTCATTAAATGATGAGAAGTCCATTCTATGCTCAATAGGAATTATAGGCCCCTAATGGGCTGCTGCAATTGCCATGCAAAAATAAAAAAAACAATGATACATCCAGAAGGGTTTCCAAGACTGGCTCTCAAGAGTTTTAAAGTTTTTCAAATGACAGCACATAAAAACGATATACAAAAGCCAGCCATGGAATACACCAAGGTAAAAATAATCAGAGGAAGGCAATTACATCACACTAGTTTTTGTTCCAAACCAGAACTAAACCCAACTGGGATTGAATGAGCACGATGATGCAAGTATTCTTTAGATTCTACATTTATGGGTACTAGCCTATAATCATTTTAAAAAAACCCCAAAGTTTTTACTTAAAATTGATTCAAAAAATTCTTAGGAGCAGTGCAATATCACACAAATTATTTCAAGGTGGTCTTAAACCATAAGAAAATTAAAAGATGATCAGATTGGTTTTTGGTCACTCAGAGCAATTATAGTATCTCTTAACCTTGCCACACCAAAAATGACCTGAAACTGTTTTCCATTTGGCTAATATGTGCTGAAGAACTTTTAAGGAAAAAGAAGGCAAATCCATGAAGGAGGACAGAAATATTTTTATTAATTATTGTCTTGTACGTACAATAGAAACCCCAGGCAAAGTAAATGCACCTCTATGCTAGCATGTCTATTATAAATGCACGTATACAAGTATGTCAGTGTACATCCTCCAGGAAAACCAAAAATCTGTCAGCATTTTGAGCTCCACCTTGACCGAGGTGGGGATGGAAATCCCATTTAACATCCTGAAGCAAATTCAATTACGGATCATATCAATGCAAATATTCAAGCTATACATGAAAACCAGGTATTAAGAATAGACATGTTTCAGTCCAACTACAAGGCAATACAAGCACACACGTGCACCTCCACATGTCCAAATACACACACACAGACCAAGCACTATATTT
The DNA here is from genome assembly GCA_004320125.1 of Scolopax mira. Classification (NCBI taxonomy): domain Eukaryota; kingdom Metazoa; phylum Chordata; class Aves; order Charadriiformes; family Scolopacidae; genus Scolopax; species Scolopax mira. Next base: position 5,392 of record BJBW01004432.1, read on the forward strand.
AGTAACCACTAAGAGGTTTTCAAAGTGGATGTCTCAGCCTTAACCTTGCCTTTATGGTCATTTATTGCAAGGCCATATTAAATGAAATGCATACCTAATCCTATAATAGTATTTATTCTCCAAAAAATGTTCATGCTGCAGTTTTGTCCTACATAAAAAAGATGTTCTCTAACTCATGCATCTCATGGGCCAATTTCAGTGCATTTATGTTCTCAGCTCTTAAAAATCTAAGCCTCCATATTCTGTTAGCAGTATGATACTTTGGGACTTTCTTCAGAAAAGAAGTTAAATCAAGTGATGGCTGGCTGGCTGGCTAAAAATTATTCTGTTACAAAATCTGATTGAAGCCTACTAAGATCCAATATTTAAAATCTTCTTGAAATGTGCAGAACGCCCCTATGCTGCCAAAAAAACTTCATTGGCACTTGGGTACACAAGCAACAGTGAAGAAAGCAGACATATGATCTAGTTTTGAATCAAAAACAGAGTATGAACTGCATGTTTATACCCATTGCTATTGAAATAGTGTCATCATCCTTAGTTTTGGATGTCATCATTTGAATATTTTATTAAAAAGCTCATAACAGAATACCCCTGGGGAAACCATGTCTGTATTTTATAAAGATATAAATATCAGAGACATTATGAAGAATAGACATCCACAAGGAGACAAAAAGCTTTAAACCATGAAGAAAAAAACAAAATCACTTTGACTTGCTTCTACTCAATCCTATAACAGAGTTACAAAAAATCCATTAATCAAGGAAAATGTTCCTTTTGTGACTACATCATCTGGGAAAAGAATTTCACACAGAAATTTAAAAAATCTAGAAGCAGGCAGCACCAGGTTTTAGCACTAGGAAAAATTTTTACTTTGTTCAACATTTTTACTAGATGACATTTGTGAACTCTGTTAAAATCCTACCCACCGAGAAATGAAAAGACAGGCTGTTTGAAGAACACAGACTGAAAAGACAAGACTTTTCACTGTGAGAGTTTTCTCATGGTTCCACTGGCCCTTCTTTGCTGTTCTGTTAATGATGGTGTATAAAGTGTGATGAATTCTACCTGTTAAGTATGCTAAAAACCTGCTCCAGAACATAGAGATGATCATCTTAGGGGGCCATGGTATTTTAGGAAGGAATGGTAAAAGTGGATGAAAAAGGGTGAACCCTAAATAGTAGATGAAGCCTTAAAGATGAAGAATTAGCATGGAGCAAGTAAAACACCTACAGGGATTGTCAGAGTGTTTTAATATAAAAATAACAATATTTAGGCCTCTCTAAAAGCTCATAACAATCATCTTTTGTTTAAAATTTGGAGCTCCCCAGACTGTCACTAACTCTCTTTCCAGACAGCTTGGGGCAAGAGAGGCAAAGCACAGCTACTAAAAACTCCTCCTGTCTCATGCATATTTATGATCAACCTCAATGAGTGTCAAGGGATCATTCCAGCCACAACCCACATGTATTCCTCTTTTTCTTTCTTCCCTTTGCTTCAGTTTTCAAGGAACTGGCTTTTACAAAACCAACTTTCCGAAAAAGCTATCAGAGCTCCAAATGCTGCTGTTGTAATACTTGGGTGATAAAACAGGAGGTGGGAAAGCATTAAGGAATGTTTGGACAAGAAATAAGCTGCCAAAAATCCTACTCAATCAGCTACAGCCATACAATGAGTGACAGCAATGCAGGAGTGTAATCCATTAGTATAAGGTAGATGGATAAAGAGTTTATTTTTTAAAGTCCAAACCAATGTTTAAGCACCACCACAGACTTTGGAGAGGAATGCCTCCTTTTAAGCAAGTTCACAGGCTTAGGGGAAAAAAAAAGAAAAGCTGAAAGAGAAAAGAAAATAGAAGATACAAAGAAAAGAGAAAAAAAAGGAGAAACAAAAGAAGAAATTAAAAAGGAGAAAAAAAGGAAGAAAAAAAAGAAAGAAAAAAAAAAGAAAAAATTTAGTATTAAAGGCAGTTATTTTTATTTAAGTATTCATTATCTACATTGAACTCGTGATATCTTAGCCAAAAAAAGAAAGCTCAACAACCTACAGAAACTTACAGTGGACTTAATGAAGTTGGTGAAGACTTTCTCTAAAAGTGTATTTCCCACATAAGGCTTCTTTTGTTCCCCAAATAATGTAACATACCTTTTAAAGCAAAAGAACATGCACTCCAACTGCATGCTCAGCAGCCCGGGTGAGGGTCTCACCCTCCCATCTCTATGCTCACTGTGGACATTCAAGTTGAGTTTTCTTTTCAGACTCCCATTACCCTACTAGGGCAGAAAATGGAAATGTCTTCCATTTAACCATCTCCAAATGTATCAGCTGACATCATCTCATCAGGACAAGACATTCCAGGTCTTGCTTAGCTGGCTCCTGCATTAGCTCAACTCCTCCATTACTCCAAACCACAAAGATAAGCAGCCACTGCAGGATTAATACACAGGCTCTGATTCCACAAAAGAAAAGCAGTTCTCACACGATGCATAAAGGAGACAGAAAACCTGTGGTAGGAGGTGAAAGGCTGCCCCAGCCTTCAAGTCCCAGGAGGAGACAGGCCTCAGTTAAGGCTGAGACACTCTGAAGCAGATAATCTGCAATAGTAAAAGAAAGCAAAGCATTGCAGTCTGCTTTGTGAGTGCTTCACTCGGGTCCTCAGCTGCACTCGCATCCCTTTTTAGGTTAGGATTTCTTTCAAAGTTATGAATAATTACATATCCAGCAGAAATGTGAGACAGTAAGTTAATGAAGTTAATGGAATGGAAAAACAGAGTAGTAAAACAATGACAAAGAAGTACGAATATGGCAATGGTAGGAACTCCACATTTGTATTAGGTATTTTTTGTATTCAGCAATACAATTTTTATGTACAATACATGTAAAATACCAAACTTAAAAGTTGTTCAAAAAGTCCTAAGGCTGATCATGTCAGCCATACCTGCAGTATGCAGTTTGCACTCTGTGAATATGGTGTTACAGGCTTCTAGTTTGCAGCTAATTTGAACCCAGAGATGAGATAATATTACATCTTTATAAGAACAGATCCAGAAGTCCTCATATTTGTATGTGTAGATGGAAAAAAAATAATAAATTTATCCTACAAGACTTTTTTATACCACTGTTCTCACTGCTGGATCCATTATACAATGAGTAACTTCTACCACACATTGCTTCTTGTCTGCTGCCCTTCCCAAGGAGAGAAACATGTTCTGCTTTTTTTTTTTCTTTTAGACCAAAGAAATGTACTTTATACTGATAGAGAGTAGAACAGTGAGAGCTGAAATCTCTCTTCCTATGGAATATATATCATTTCCGATGTTACACCAGTACCCCAAGAAACTTCTATCTCCTTTAGAGTCACCCCTGGTTTTGGAGAATTTCATTATGTGAGAGCTAGATTGTAGTCAACAGGAAAAAAAAAAAAATTAGAGCTTAAGGACCTAGACTTCCATACATAGGGAATGAGGAATACATGGTCACTGTCAGTCTCCCAGGAAATCAGGTCTAAAATGCTTGGCTTATCATGCAACTCTGAAGACACAGAGGATTCAGTAGTTTAAGGCAATGTCAAACTGGCAGAAAAATCAGAGTATCCTTCCTTTGATGCAATTCTCTATCATTCAAAAATTTAGAGGACATATAAAAAGATGCCCTAAGCCCAGTACCTTCTCCCACTATGCAAGCTGATTCATTTCTAGACCTCCATTCTGAATAAGAATATAAATGTAATCAAAATTTCCTAAAATCCCACCATCGTGATAAATATCAGCATAAAACTTCCCTGTTAATGAGTCTGTACCTTTAGACAGAATTTTCAGGCCAGAAAGAAAGTGAGCTTTTCTGCATCTCCAATATAGACATTTAGTGACCAACGGGAGAAGCAGTTGCAAATATATGGGACCTTAAAGGAGAATCTTTGAGCATCTTCTTACATGACACCACAACTCCCTCCCAAGCACCTATTTAAACCATAATTTTATCAGCTTTTCACAATCAGATGCTCAAAAAGGACCAAAAAACGTCTTAGACAAGTTGCCCAGGACATCTGTGGTTTTACAGAGAAAAGAAAAACAACATGAACACAGGTCATAAACCAAGACACAGTCAAGGCAATAACAATATATGAAGTGTTCACAAAGAATCTCATATAATGTAATATTGTTAATAGTATTAATGATTAATAAGCATAACAACAATATTGCATTTGGTAGGTATCCCTGTGCACTGGAATAGTGTGGTACCAATAGGAAAAAATTGTGCCACATCTGATGCTGGTCTGAATTGGAAAGTAGAAAGCAGGATTTGAAGTAGGTCAGGCAGGTAATGAAAGTGAGGACCTACTGTTTGGTGACACACAGGTAGGACTGGTGGCAGAGTCTATATGCTAAACAAATCCATCAATGGGTGACATGGAACAGCTTTCCTCCTAAGGTGTGCCTTCATAGTTTTTAATACAGCATGGACATGCACAGCTTGTATCACTTTGCTGAACTTATTTGGAGTACCACTCACTTGGATCTGACACCTGTGATCCGTAAACTTAACCATGAAATATTGTCCTTTTTGAAAACAAAATGGGGAACTCTCTTTGTCCCTTGTAGCCCTCTAGTTAATTCTCTGAAATACATCAATGTGTCTCTTATTTTTGCTCTTTCTAGTTCTCCTTCATGAATACTACATGGACAGGAAAATCAAATTAACTTTTAATTTTATAGTTTCTGACACAATGTGAACAAAAAAAAAGCTCAGACACCCAGAAGCAAATTATTCCTTTCAGTTCCTTCACGCAGCACACCTTTACAGCATGCGAAATGAGACTGACCAAGAGGTTCCTGTGTAACCCTACTATGCCAACCAGCACTGTGAGTGCCACAAGCCTGGATTTAGTTCAGGTGCCTCTGGGCTTGGATAGAGAGTGCTCCAAAGGAGGGCCACAGCAAGCACACTAACTAGAGGTAAGGGATCAGCCAAGAATGGAATTCACACTTGTTAATGGAGCCCCACAAAGGGCTTCAAGGCTTCTTTTTTGTCTCCTTAGATCTTTGTAAATGAAAGTTACACTTTCTCTCTAGAAGCAGATACAGTTAGCAATCTGTGAAAAATTAGGTCCTAGAAACTAGATGATATTCCCTAAAGAGAGTGCATTTTTACATATTTGTTAGAAAATAAGAGATGTTAAAGACTATTAGTGATAAGCTGGTTCAGTTAAGTCAACAGAAGCTTTGACAGTGAGCCAAGAAATGTGGGGAATTCGAAAGGCTGTTTGTCACACAATCTCATATGCTGCCTTGAAAACTATGCAGAAATCTCCTCATTTAAATATTCTAGCACAATGCTGGAGGTGCCTATGAGTTTTGAAGAAACGCAGCTGTGTGCATGTAAGGTTCACTGCCCTGGCAAAACATGTGCAGTATTACTGTGACGTGGCCAGAGATTGAGCTTGCTATAAAGGAAAGATCACAAACACTATGGAACAATTTTCATGAATGGATTTAGACCCCATAAATCTGATATAAGACATTGTCACCATGTCAGCAACAGCCACCCAGTGAACCATATGAAATGCACCAATTGTAAAGCCAAGTATCTGGCCAAATACATGGTGGTTTTTTGTCTCCAGCACTGATCAGGCAGAAAATAAGGTATCATAGCATTAAATTTCAAAAGACTTGAGCATTTCTTAGCATGAAATATAAACCATGAAGTCCTTTAAAAAAATTCATAACCATTTAAATTACTGGCTGTATAGTGTGTCATAAGGTGGTCAGAACCACTAAAATTGGTGAAGTTCTTTATTCAAGGAAGCCTACAAAATGCAGTTAGATTCCTGAAACATTAAATACCGGATACTGCAGAAGCTTTTAAAAAGAAAACTCCACCTTCTCATATTATCAACAGGTATTTTGAATGCATGGGGAGCTGGATCTGCAGAAAGATGCAGAAAGTCCACTTCCGGACACAGAAGTGGACTACAGCACTCTTAGATCTGTTTGCTTGGATATTTCTTTAGAGTTCAAAATTCTAGAAGAAAACTTTGCCTTAAAAAATGCAGATTTTTAAAAATGTATTTAACTCCTTTGTTGGAATTTTTATATATTGCCTGTCTGAATACCAAACGTGGAGTTAAACTGAACTTTTCTCATCATACAGAAAAAACCCACTTTAATCATAGAATGGTTAGAGTTGGAAGGGACCTTAAAGATCATTGAGTTCCAACCCCCCTGCCATAGCCAAGGACACCTCCTACTAGAGCAGGTTGCTCAAAGCCCCATCCAGCTTGGTCTTGTACACTTCCAGAGATGGGGCACCCATAGCTTCTCTGGGCAACCTGTTCCAATGTCTCAGAAGCCTCACAGTGAAGAATTTCTTTCTAATATCTAATCTAAATCTCTCCTCTTTCAATTAAAAACCATCACCCCTCATCTTATTGCTACATTCCCTGATAAAGAGTCTTTCCCCACCTCTCCTGTAAGCCTCCTTTAGGTACTGGAAGGCCATGACAAGGTCTCCTCATAGCCTTCTCTTCTCCAGCCTGAACAACCCCAACTCTCTCAGCCTGTCTTCATAGGAGAGGTGCTCCAGCTCTCTGATCATTTTCGTGGCTCTCCACTGGACCTGTTCGAACAGGTCCATGTCCTTCTCATGTTGAGTACTCCAAAGCTGGATACTGTACTCCAGGTGGGGTCTCATGAGAGCAGAATAGAGGGACAGAATCATCACCCTCAACCTGCTGGGCACGCTTCTTTTGATGCAGCCCAGAATATGGTTGGCTTTCTGAGTTGGCATGGCTGGCTCATGTTGAGCTTCTCATCCACTACCACCCCCACATCCTTCTCCTCAGGGCTGCTCTCCAGCCATTCTCTGCTCAACCTATATTCGTGCTTGGGATTGGCCATGTCCCAGGTGCAGAACTTTGCACCTGACTTGGTTGAACTTCATGAGTTTTTCAACAAACCTACCTCTCAAGCCTGCCCAGGTCCCTCTGGATGTCATCCCTTCCCTCCAGCATGTTTACTATGCCACCGACTTGGTGTCATCAGCAAGCTTGCTGAGGGTACACTGTATCCCACGATCCATGTCACTGATGTTAACCAGCACTGTTCCCAATACTGACCCCTGAGGAACACCACTCGTCACTGGCATCCATTTGACATGGAGCCACTAACAAGAACCCTTTCAGTGCAGCCATCCAGTCAGTTCCTTATTCACTGAGTGGTCCATTCATCAAATCTATGACTTTCCAGATTTGAGACCAGGATATCATGTCATTAATCTATATCTATATTCAAAGTATGCAAAATAAAACAAATAATTTTGCAAATTCCCCTTACAAAAAAAAAAAATAGAAAAAAACATGACTAAAAAGTTTCAGTCTTACCTGGTGTAGTTCTCATGGTTTCAGTGATTCTGAACTAGTCCATTGCAACTTAGGCTATACAGCTAATACTCATAAGTTATGGAGATTTCACTTTAATTAGAGATGTGCTTTGAATTTATCATTAATTCATCAGATAACCTATGTTTAACAAGCACTAATGAACTGCTGCCAACAACTTTCTCTCAGGCTTCTACAGCCACCTTTCCCCATCTATCTGATCACCATCTCACCTCTTTGCAATGCAGACTGTGCTAGACAGACTTACCTACAAGATCTAGGGAAAATTTACCTCCATGGTTTCCACTCTTCTTGGCCGCTTTCTGTTTTCTACACGTTATCCAGTTTTTCTACATCTGGTTAGGCTGCCCCATATGTTTGGAACAGCCTCCTTTCTCCCTGCCAAGCAACCTCCCTCTCTTCCATGAAATCCCTCTTTCTTTCAGCAGTCCCTTCAACAATAATCCTCACATTCCCCCTCACTTAACAGTTGCGCCGTGTCTCGTCATGCAGCTGGTTTTTTTATCTACCTTTAGGCCAGACCTTGCAAACACTTTCCCATGGTAAAAAAGAAAGTCCCAATCCTTCTGATTGGTTTCACTAACCGCAACAACCGGATGAGTTCAGAGAAAGAAAAAAAAATAAATCTCTGTGTTTTAGTTATTAACATCTAAAAGGCAGTAATTTCACTCCTGTGCAATAGGAGCAAAGTAGACAAACAGTCGGATGTCTGTTCCTCCTGCCAGCAATGGGAGGATGCAGCACTGAGGGTGGGAGAACAGGGCAGCTGCTGGGATGTGCCCTGGCACCAGCACAGCTCACAGATGGCCCTTTCTAACAGGGAGGTGAGATTCTTTTTAAAAAGAAAATTATTCCATAGAAGAGCATTCCAAAGCCCTGAGGATGTACATCCAAAATGCTACCATGACTAGAGGCTCTCATTCACCCTGAGTCTGGGTGCATTTTTGGACATCAATGAACTAATTTACTGTTTGTAAAATGTGCTGCCACAGAATGAACAGCACAAGTAACATCAGCTTCTCACTGTTATGGCATCTAAAAACTTAATATCTGGCCATGAGAGAGAAAAAAAAAAAGCACTTTACACATATCCTCAACATATTCTCCCCATGATTGCCCGTTTGTTTCAGCTGATGGATATCATAAAGCTACAAATGGACCACTGGATCCAGAACAAACCCCTCCATTCAAATTATGCAGCTACCTCTGTGCATACTTCAGCAATATCACTTGGGCAAGGAAGCCACATTTTATGACTGGGAGGATCACCCTGACTCCATTTGTCCTCACTAGACTGTCCTCACAGCTAAGAATACCCTGATCAACATGAGCTTTACCAAGAGTTGGCTGAAGTATCCTGCCTAGCATCACTAGGTATGGTCCTGGATAGCTTGTTTAATAATATTTGCCAAAAAGTGTTTCCTAGTTTTTCCTGTATTCCTGAGTAACAAAGAAGACGCACTGCCAAATGTCCTCCCACTGACATCTCGAAGGCAAAACCCCAACACCCTCCCCCAAGAAAAAAAAAAAACAAAACAGCAAGGATTTCAGTTTATAGCAAGCTTGCATTTTTTCCTGGGTTTATGTGCTTGCTTTCTCACAGACTCATAACCTAACTAGGAAACCACAGACTGCTGCATCTGTTGGTCTCACTTATTATCAAAAATGTGCTGACTCTATCTAAAAGTTATCCCGTTGCATCATAGCACAAACAACCCCTGTCACGCCTGTAGCCGTGCACAGATGAGCCCTGGGCAGCATCCCTCTGCAGCCAGGTTGGGCAAGGACCAGCTGGTGCAACCGGGCAGCGATCGGGCCCCTCCGGCTCAGCCCGGCATCAGCCACAGCCATTACACAAAGGTAACAGCTACCGATGGCAAACATTTGCATCCTTGCCTCATCTCACCATCTGCTTCTGCTGCTGCTCACTTGAAAATTAATACGGTTGTTGCTTGAATCAGACGCTAATGCTGCATCTGTCTTCCTTAGCATTACAGATAATTATTAGACTATACGTGCAGCCCTTTTTGCAACTCAGATGGGGTGACCGTGGCCTCTAATCTGACAGGACCCTTCCTTCGTCAACAGAGACCAAAACGCTTCACTGGCAATTGTTGACCCTGAAACAAACTGGATTTAATCTTCCTCCTTCTAGTCTGTGCTCCCTTCCTTTCCCTTCTTCTTCTTCCCCCGTGCACTTTCATCAGAACTGAAAAGTAAATTAATAAAGTGTAAATCTCTTTCAAAGAACATAAAAAGGTCTTTCACAAGCAAATGCACAGAAAACTCAGGGCTGGTCTTACTCGTATAAATTACATTGCTAGTTCAATGTCTAGGGCTCTTTGCCAATCATGGACATTAAGGAAACAACTATATTTCCATTTATCATCTTGATAATTTATTCCAAATAGTTTCCTATTTGCATCTGATTTGCACTGCATGAAGGAAAGCAGAAATGTGAGAAAAATCAAGTATATACTGCATGAAGTCCTTGGTGTTAGCATACTCCTACAAATCCTGATTCTTTAGCCTTTAATCCAGAGAAAGTCTCCCTATGTATTAATTGTAATATACTGGTTTTAGAAAAGGACTAATTTCACAGGCTTCAGGGGAAAAGCCCTGAGATAGAAATCTGTTCTCTTCTTTCACATATAAGACAGTGCTAAACTCCTCATAGGAACTTTATCAAATTAAGTATTTTTAAAAGCCTCCTTAATCTTAATTAAAAATATTTTACCCTACATGTACTTTTCACCATACAAGTTAGAAATCATTTACAAGCAGAAAGCAAGCAGTCAAATCCACTTTGATTGCTTTAAGGGGAATCCTAGAGAAATGTATATATCTAAAAAAAAAAACCAACCAAACGCCCTGCCCTCCTATGTAAAGCAGTTTAAAAATGCAGTGAAGGAACTTCTAAGAAAGTTTGCAACCATTTTTAATACAGTTATAGCGTGGTTATAGCAAATAAGCTGCTAAAACTGAAAAAAAAATATAAGAAAGGATAAAATGCTCCATCATGTCCTAGTCCTTCCCAGTTCTGTCTCCCTGTTTGCAGATGCTCACAACATATATACACATTAGCAATAAACTAATGCAAGATGATCTTCTTCACCTCCTATCAAGAAGAACACAACAGACAATTGGCAAAAGGCAGAAAAGGACAGTGGGAAAATGGAAACTACTTAAATAAGCCATTGTTTTGGAGCATTTGAGAATGGCAAAAAGGTGTTTCAAAAAGGCCAGGTTCTGCGAATAGGAAGGAGCATGAGCAGAAAAACAAGAGAAATGGGTCATTCAGAGTCCATGAATCTTAACAGTATTCCTTGAAGAAAAACAAAAAGGTTTCTCTCAGTTTAATAGTTTGTTCATAGGAAAAATGCAAACACGCACTTTTGTGGTAAAGAGGTTTTTTTTCTCTTCTCTGCTGCTTTAATCTGTTTTCCTATGATTACACTTTTTTGCCCCCAATTTTCCTTAGAAGACATGCAAAGAAAGGCAAAATCAGCTTACGCTTCCTTTTCATTCCAGATGGCAAACTGATGAAAACTGACTGATAGCCAAATCAAGAAATGAATTATGATGGATTCTAAATAAAGCCTTGCAATTTTTCAAGAGAAAGAAGCAGAAGAGCAAATATTCATCACATAACGTTTAGAAAGCAATTTGCATTCTCAAGGCACAGTAGTCCCATTAACTATTTCCTTTTCCCACCACCCATTTGGATTACAGAGTAGCGCTCTCTGGTTTACAGATGGGAAACTGAGGCAGGCTTAGTACCACAAAGATCTTCACTGAGCATAACTCAGTGCTACCACCACAAGGAGCAGCCACACAAATCCATCCCAAACCCAGGCTGACACTCCTGCCCCTTTGCTGGGCTTGCACGTGTGCTTGTGCAGCCCTCCGACTGGTGCTGGGTGCAATACCTAGCTATGCTAGAGTAACTTTATGGTGGAACACCACCATAGATCTACTTGTACCTAAATTAATGCTTCATGGAGCTCCATGGGGCTGTAGTCCCAAACTCGGACTGTTTAGAAATCTCCTTTATCCTAGGATTAGGCAATAGTGGGGGATCTCAGTAAAAAAGAATCATACCGTGTTCTGTGTCCAATTTCCTGACGTATCACAAGCAGGGATATGACACATTGAGGACTGGTGTCCCATCCACACTGCTTGCTGGAGCACTTCTGTGCACATTCTAAAGCAGGAACACCTGATATTTCCCTGTTGGGGACATCAGGAAAAGATGGGGGAAATTGCACGTTCTGCAGTTCTCTAAATCCACAAATTTGCTGTCAACATTATTTCTGTGCTATAACATCAATTTAGCCCTACAGACCAAATATATCCACGCTGGATGTGTAACACTGAATGTTTGAGACAAAATCTCAGATCCAAACAGCATTTGTCTAATGATGCCCATTAATGGCAAAGTTCTCCCAACGTCAACAGATGCACATCTGAAAATCCAAATCAAACTGTTGGCCTTCTCAAGAAAACCTGACTAATTTTATCCTTTTTTGACAGTGTTGTCTATTTTTGTCCTTGGCTTTTGTAATCAAAATGTGAATCTAAATCATGTGACCTGGAGGCAGTGGAAAGTCCTTAAGGACTATTTGATGAAGTTTTCCTTAAACCTTAAAAAAGTCCAAACCCCTATATAGAAAATTATTAGAGATTTGTATTAGAGACTTAAAAAAATGTTCAAAGCCTATAAAACTTACTATTAATAACTTTAATAATATTTAATTTTAGTAATAAATTCCTTCCCTCCTGTGCAGGTTTCCCTGACACTGTGGGGCTGCCCCAGGGCCACAGCCCTGTGAATGGGGACAGACCCCACTGTCAGGAGCTGGCTCTGCGCACGCTGCAGCATGGCTTGACCAGATGTGCAGATGCTAATAAATAATAGTAACGATGATGATGATGGCAGAACCATGTAAGCATTCACGATTTTCTAGTTTCCAGCCTCTCCTCGATCTCCAATGCCAAACTGCCTCAGATGGCTGGCGAGGAGTCAGATGCTGACATCCATCCTGGCAGCGCTCTCAGCCCCTGGGGCCCCTCACCTAATTAGCCAGAGACAGAGCAGAAGGATGCTGTGCCTCTGCCAAACAGGGAGGTGTGGGCTCAGGGGGACACCCAATTTCACCGTACGATGCTCTGCACCAAACCCAAGGAGTCTGGCCCAGGAGGACAGTCACAGTCCACGCTGGGCCCCCAGATCTATGTTCCTGGCTTGCACTAGCCTGCAGGCAAACGGCTTACCAAAGTCCAGGAGTAGTGAGGAAGAGGATTGGGTTTCAAGCCAAGCCAGAGATCATCTGCAGCATGGATTAATTAAAACTACTCAGATTTCACTTTTTACCCTCCCACACTGAGAAAGAATAAATGCTTCAGAATAGAAATGCTCAGCCATGCCAATACATCTCCCTCACCAGTGCCACCACTGATTGCTGCACGTGCCAGGATACAGCCACATATGTGGCTGGTATAATTCTCTGACACGATGACACTGACAAAAATCATTTCACAGGCTACAGGGAACCTGTATCCCACTGTATCAGCTTAGCCTACAAGTCTGAAACAAGAAGAACACGGAGAAGTAAAACAAGAAGTGAAAATTGTCATCAGATTCAAGCAAACTACATGCACAGCTCTGAAATGTTCATTATAAAATTCCAAGCAATGGTCTCAGTTCTGCAGCACAGGGAGACTATATTTTAAAATAATGAAAAAGCATGGGTGGAAGGGGGCTTGGAATAAAAGTCAGCAGGTGTGATTATTATTTGGAAAATTCTTATGCATTTCACAGTACTGCATGAATATTCATTAAGCCTCACAGCTTAGGAAGTTTCAGATTGGAGTGTTGATATCTTCCCTTTATGGAAGAAAAAACAAGGCATAAAAGCCCAGTTCCAGACAGCTAAGTAGAACTCTAGGATTGCAGTTTCTCTACAGCCTCACCAAGTCTTTCTCCAATTAACTTTCTTTAAGGTAAAAAGAGCAACAACTAAGTGACTGTGGAGAAAAGCAATTGCCTAAGACCCCTACAAAAATAAATGTCAAAGCCAGAGATGAATTCAGAGCTCTGAAAACTCAGTCCAGTACCCTGGTCCTTTGGGAACACTACTTAAGCATAGAAAATCATGAGCTAATATCACTCTTTCGAGCTCTGGTAGCAGTTTTGCAAAGCGTGCTCTGTGAGGCCACAGTTCAATGATCCATGCAGCTGATCAATGGAGCAGTGCTGTCAGCAGAGCTTCAAATTAAAAGCCAAAAGAAAAGGGTTCACTGAGCTCTTGACATAAGTTTTTGGTTCAGCAACAGTGCCTCAAAAACTCTGCTCTTTGGCAATTACCACAGTCAGATGGCATTTTTCAGAAAATACCTCAAGTTTGGAAAACAACATTTTGTCAGGGAGCATCTTGCAAGCCCTGGATATTCTGGTTTGCAGTGAGGACTACCACAGCCAACACTTCCCCAAATGTACGTTTTGGGGCACCTATGCAACTGTAAGTTAGAGAACCTGCATCCTTTCCCAAACACCAGGGCAAACAGGTTTGCTACAAGAAGCTTCAATAACATTTCAAAAACCTCTTTAGAGAAGAAACAATCCTGTCTGCAAAGTCTGTGTGGAAAGTTTAGAAAGCAGTCAAATGATATGCTGTACCCCGGCACCTTTGGTCCCCAAAAAATAGAGGACTAAAAGGAAGATACTAGAGGACTCCAGGGCTTTGAACAAACTGCCTAGCAGAATGTGTCCCTGTCCATGGCAGGGGCATTGGAACTTGATGATCTTTAAAGTCCCGTCCAACTCTAACCATTCTATGATTCTATGACTCAGTAGACCCACTTCTGGTTCTTCACGGATTTGTGAGATGCACAGAAGCAACTGCTGTCTTCTCTCTATCCTCAGGTTCCCCATCACTGGAGATAAAGATAATAATTTTAATCCCTTTTGTTTTGAGCCTTGATATCCGCTAGAGGAAGGCAATATATTAGAGTTAGATATCATAATATCATGCTTTTTAAAACACACATATGAAATCTGGCATACGCCATCTAACTCTTTAATGGCTTTGGAATCATACAAATATGAAAGCATGACAAGAAAAAGTGATGCAAATGTAGCTAACCAGAGTATGATCTCAAAGGCCAGTCAGCAAGCGACTGATCATGTCTGTCTTATTTGTTCAGTCATTTCTAAATCTCCCTGCATTAGAAGACAAGAAATTGCTGTTTATCCTCATTTACGGTATCCTTTGAGTAAAGGACAGAGGGAGGGCCACTGGTACCCTAGCAGGGTTTAATCTTCTAGGTGGTCTAAGTAATGGTGAAGTTTTTCCAAATGAATAAATAAATATGTATCTTCCAACCTTTCCCACTTAAAAGTAAACAATATGAAGCTAAGTAACAGAAGAACTTCAGCGGAGTAAAAACAAATCGAAAAAGACTGAGGCAATACAGATGGTAGAAACCTGAAAAATGTGAAGATCAAGGAAGGGTAAAATTTTGAAGAAATTTTAGGAAGGAGCTATGAAAAGCTGGTCTCTACACTTCATTTTCATACAGGGTGCCTTCACTGTGGGCTTGCCTGGGAAAGGTCACTGCCATCGTTCACCCAACAGCTGATGCTGAAAAACTAAGAAATGCCCATTCCTAGCATCTCTGCTGGGCTGTGGGCTTTCCCCTGGTTCCTTCCTGCTCTTCCCCAGCATGGCCCACATGTAGAAGAGGGTACTATGTCACTTCTTAGTGATACCCCAGCACCTCCCCAGTCCCAAGTCTTTCTGTCCCTGCCATCTTGATTCCACCCTCCATCCCATGTGACAAAAAGGAAAAATTCACAGCAGAACACATTTACTTCATGTACCACATCCAACAACAGAACAGACAATCTATAAACAGTGGGAGAGAAACAATACTAACCTTTATAATGCTATGCTAATTTTTATAATGCTACACGCTACTCATAGAACCCATCTACAGAAGATTATAAAGCAGATAGGAGGAACAAGATGCATCTTAGCAATATTTGATTCCATCATCACTAATTGTCCCTATTTCTACCCCTTCTCTTGGAGCATGTCCCAGCAGAGAAGACAAGAAGGAAGCTGAGTGCAAGAAATAGTCTGGGTCAAAGTTTATTTGTATATGATTTTGCGTTTCACTTAATTCTATGAAACTCTTTTCTACGTTGTACATATTTTCCAAGGGCACTGAATCTTTATTCTGCACTTCTTAACAAGCCTCTTTACTGCCTTTTCACTTTGGACAGGCTGTAGCCTTATCTCGCTTTGGAAAACTTTATTTATTCTCTTTGCAAAACCTTATTTATTGTTGGACACTGGTAGTGAGATCAGCCTTCTCAGAACACAAGTGTGGATACAGTCCAAACCCCTGTAGAGTTTGCAATCCAAACATTCACTCAGCAGAAAATCCTCATTAGCTCCGTTTCATCCCTGTCTCCTACCCCCTATTTATTTTGTCATTGTAAAAGAATATGCTGTGTTCTTGAAAACAGAGGTCTCCCCTATAGTAGGATTTAGGTACATTAAAGCAGGTAAAGTGCAATTTTGATGAAAATTAATGTAGTAGCCTGGTGAGACTGCAGCTTTTCAGCTATGCTTTTAACAAAAACAAGATGCTGCACTGAGTGCAATAGCCACCAGCTTCACCGTGGCAGCAGGAGGGATGGAAGAAAAGGAGCCCCATCCCAGAAATACAAAGTTTCCCAGTTTGTAACGTCAGGTTCCTATTAAGTAAGCACTTGTGAGACTCTCCAGTGAAAGACAGGCGGATGCAAGCACATACATCCACTGTATCACTGCCAAAGGTCTTTAGGAGCTTCTTCTGAATTCATTTGAATTCAGCTTCACATCCCACTCCTAGCAGGAGGAGGTTGTGAAGGGTTACATGACCATTTTCTTAGTAGGAATTGTATGGTGTGACAAGGAGCAAGTGATCTTCTGCACTTCCTCAAACATCCTTCTCTTTTCCTTGAAAGATGGAACTTGCCACACCAAGAGGAGAGATTTGCAACATGCCAAGCATAAAAGGCAGGATCACACAGGGTGGCGAGAGGCCACCCTCCAAAAATCAAAAACCTATTCAGAAGTCTTTTTGCAGGACAAAATAGAAGGCCTCACCAACCTGCAGTACTGAGATAGACTCAGAAGGTCCCTTCATTTATAGCCAGTACTCCAGAGCAATTTTTTCATGCCTTCAAGGCACAAGAACATTTTATTTCACCTCAGAATACTACAGTATTAAATGTTAGAAAAAGAAGCTCTGAAAACTTAGCATGTAGATTACCAGCAAACATCCACCTCTTGGCAGCCTTGTGGATTTGGAGAGGGCTTTTATTCAGTTAAAAAAAGAAGAAAAAAAAAAAAGAAAATTTTTTACTAAATAATCATACACATGTTATTACTCACATCCAGAAGGAAGTGTGACTTTTCAGGAAAAATGAACTTTCTGCTCAGGCAGTTTCCAATAAGAGCTAAGAAGAATGAGTATGCTACGAGTCAGATTCATTAGATGTAAATTAAAATCGTCTGTAAGAAGAAACCTCTTTTCTTCTCCTCCAAACTTTGGTTCTGAAGCAGAAATCAATTTCAATTGTACTTCAAAAAAAAGTAAATAAAAGATTTTGTAACTTGCACTACCTCCCTAATTGTAGTGTTTATAACGAACAGAAGTCATTTATTTTTGGAGGGTAAAAAATGAATGTTCTGGTATTATTTTTGGCTGGTTTGTGCCTTTTTAACAGCAATGCATTTCATTCTTTTCAAATGCCTATTAATTTTTGGCATTACAATGCATTTAGGTAATTTTGTAAATAGAAAGACACTGAAGTCTGTGTCTTTATATCACTATTGTATATATCTTTTCAAAAAAGAATCTCATTGATTCATTTTTAAATTCCCCAAAAGTTCAAAGTTTTCAGCACTCTTAAGAACTGGCCCCTAATATGAGTTAAAATGTCATTATATAGTAACCTGTTTGGAAAGCAGAACCTTCCCACTTAATCATAAACACTACAGCTAAAGTCTGACCTATGTAATCTGCCAAACACAGTGCAGGAGCTGGTGCCAGTTAGGAAGATAATCTAATTCTCTTTGTTCCCAGAGCTGGGCTTTATCCAGGGGACAATTTTTTCTCTGGGTTGTATTTTTAAGCTAATTTGGGCATTTTGCCTTTAGCTTGGAACATTTTCTAAATAAAATAAAAGCATTAATTTGGACATAGTGCCAATACCATAATGCACTATTTTATATGGTTTAATGTGAAAAATAATCCCCATTACATCAAAGAGACAATTCTAATAAATGAAATAGTCCTAAAAAGCCCTCTCTTTCTTTCAGGAATGTGGGAAATGTTGCTCTGAACACATCTGCAGAACCTGTAGCAAATCCAAAAGTTAACTTGAATCATCCTCCTATGGCACACCTAAGCTAGAAATGCCATTTCTTGTTGCTTCTACTCCAGTGTGACTGTGGGCTGCCGGGAAAGGATGGCGCTGCTTTGCCCCCCACATTCTGCTGTGGTTTTCTGGCTTTTCCCTTCATCGAGGACAGAACTGAGCAGTCACAGAGTGCCTCAATTCAATGCAAAAGGGAGGACTTCTTTTCCATGAGTAGGAGCCCTCTCACTCTACAGCTGTACAACTGGTGTATCCATCATGAATCCAACTGAGTCACTGGTAAAGCAATCCAGTCAGGTGCTGCAACCTTCAGGGCTGCCGACTTTAATTTTACGATGACTCCGCAGCTACCCAATTTCCAACTGCTTTTTGCTCTGCTTGATAATGTCTTACTCTGAAGTTGAGAATGCAATCTTTCAATACCCAGGTTTAATCACAAAACCCATTTACAGTTAGAAAGTGCATTCCTCCAGTATTTCAATTTTACTGTCCTGAATTTCGTTAGACAGTTTATGACAGAGGGCAGTTAAATTTTGTGCCAGAAGCAGCTCAGCAGGTCACTCTTATTTTAAGAGAATGTTTTACTAACATGGCAATACGGAAAACTATGAGCTGTCTTCATGGAACCAATTCCTAATTTTTTATTAAATATTTCCTGCTAGCAGTTTTATATTAGGCCACTGGCTGTTGGAATTTACAAGCATGATCCTGGTACAGGTTGCATCTCCTGAGGCACGAAACAGCTCAGCCAGGGTCTGCCTCTCTCCTCAGACCCCTCTGAGCCTCTCTCCTCAGACCCCTCTGAGCACTCTGCACACATATGTCTATAGACAAAGCCATGACTTAAAAGCACCCTTCACGCCCCAGGGCCAGTGCTTGTTTTTTCTCTAATGGAGAAGTAGTTAAAGAGAAAGGAAAAAACAAAAAAAAAACACCAAAAACAACAGAAAAAAACCACCCAAGGTTTATAGAAGTGAAAAACATGGTTTCAAATTAGAGATTGAATTAAACATGAGATGGTTTGGGGGAAGAACTCTTGGAGGTTGGATGGTAACATGGGAACCTTCATCTTTACTCTCTCTTAAGGCTTGCTCCTACAAGGTACTAAGCAAAACACATTAGATGTATGCATGACTTACCTGAATTCATGGAACTAGTCACTTGTTTCGGCACATGCTCCTCCTGGACTCAGTTACTCAGAGATCAAACCCTTATTCTCTTGGGTCCCTGGAGGGCTGGTACATACTCTGGCAGGAGGGCATCCTATCATCCAAACGCAACAGCACACCTACCAACAGGGATTGGTTCCCTTCTTTGCTGTAATTACCTCAGCCCCCCAAGGACAGATAATGCACAAATATCAACATAGTACTCGCATGTTAAGCAAACACATCACATCTACACTTCTCCCCCAAGGAGTGCTGGCCTAAAGAGCCTGAGGCCATCAGATGTTTCTCGGAGCTAGAGCTGGGCAAAACTCCCCGTCTTCCCCTCCCCAGCCCAGAACTAAACTGCACTGAGCTTCATGGACTCCGCCTCGCTCACACTCCATGAAAAGGGTGAAAAAGGGGAGGTGAAACCTTTCTTGGCTGTCCCAGCACTGCTCTGGCTCAGTCAAGGAAGGAGGCAGTGCCTGGTGCTATAGGTTTTCCCCATCTCCTCTGGCCTCGGTGGCTGAAAACTGTGGCAAGACTCTTTCACATGGATCAGTCCTCCCATCCAATGCCACAGACTGTCCTCAGGCTTAATATGCTGTCTCTACACCACTGCTATTAGACTATATTAGTATGTAAAAATTTCTATGTAAGTTGGATGAAAGACACATCCAATTTGTAAATTAATTTCTCCTTCTATCAGCTATGGATGTAAAAGATCCCTTTCTGTTAATTGGTCTAAACTTCAAAAGACATTTAATTCTACATGTTTTCAACCACAATGGCAAATACATGGCATTTTTCTAGTTTAATCTCTTTAAGTTCATTTAACTGAATGCCAGTGAAGGGCAGCAAGTTACACACAGAGATCTTTCTGCAGGAGGCTCACGTCCTCAGCATAAGCTTTTGATAGGCATCAGTAACATTTGCTAACAGTTATAGCATATTGACAATACCTTGTTATTTTCATTATACTAATACCCCCAAAAATTGCAAAATGGGGTGAAATTAACTGAGGTTTTAGTGTAGCTAAGAAGACAGTACCACTAATTGCAGGATTGGATGCCCACATTTGTTTTTCCACATCACATATAATTTCATCTGCCTCTAATGTTTATTTTAGTGTTAGGAAAGAGCTAGTTCTTATATATATATCCTTTCCATTCTGGATCAAGGTTAAATTAATCTCAAGGCTTCAATCAGACATAGACACAGTAATTACAGTGAGAGTTACTCTCCTGTGCCTGAAACATAACTTAGTCGTGAAAACTGAAGTCTTCTTTTTAAAAGCCCAACAGGTATAACATGATAATGTAATGGAACATTCCAGAGCATCCTCCACTAATATCAAACAGACCTCAAACATCATATGGAGAAAAAATTTTCCAGGTAAAAAAAATTTCACAGCCTAGGAAGCTGCATTATTTTGTTATTTATGTAATAAATTACACTCACTGGAAATGTATTTTCTACATCAGTTGCAGCAAAAGCATTTTATTGTAGATGCCTATCGATAACTGGATGAGACTTCCAGCTCATTTCACACCAGCTAGAAATGGCCTCAGCCATGTTAATGACTTTGAGGTTAGCTGGATTTCAAGTAATATCCTAAAGATGAACAATCCTACTTATCCAATTATTAACTGAGTCCCTTAAAATGGACACTAACTGGATATTCAGTATTCAGAGAGAAAAAAAGGGAAAAGTTCTTAGCCAGGATGGCAGAAAACATTTATTTGGCAACTGTCTGAACTAAATAGTAGATTTACTGGTTTAAAGAATAGTAGAAAAATTAGAACTGCCATGAAGTCAGACACATAAAATAGCAATCTTACCTTAAATTTTTACTATAATCTTTCAAATTACATACCTGACTAAATTTTTAAAATCTTAAAAGGCCAGGAAAGGCTTGGTGGCCAATCAAAAAGATATTCAGGAAAAGCAAATTATACTACAGGATAATAACCGTAACAGTTCCCAGTGGTGGCTGTGTGGTCCAACTTTCCTTTCTCATTCTTAAACGTGGACTGAAAAAGTACACAGACTACTTCACGTTCTGTTTTGATACAAGTCAATAATTTATGAGTAAATACGAGTAAACAGAAAAAGCAGTATTTGCTAAATATGGATTGCAAGAATAAAAAACCTGCAGAGATTGTTTATGATGTGAGTGCTAGTTAAAATAACTGCAGATTATATGGCACCAAAGAGAGAGCAATCACAACCAAAAATACAATGAAAACAAAGAAAGTACTGCATGATGATCTACTATTATATATTTTAAATGATAGGTTTTGAAGTAAACACAACTTGCGTTAAACACTAAAGGTTAGTCTAAGACTGCTTGTTCTTCTGTTTTCCCTAACTTCTTTGTTTCAAATTTATGAAAGTCTATTGCTGGACCTACTCCCTTAATATTCTAGTGGTAACATGCTTTGCTTCCTGCAAATAAACATTTTCTGTGAGAACACAGAAGAGTATGAGATTAATTAATCTCATGTGAACGTGATTAATTAATCACTTATCAGCATAACTGCTCTAAAGGAGTTAACTATTTATGACACAATATGGATATGGTGAATAAACATTGGCTTTCCCTAAAGTTCTGTTAATTCTAAGAATTGTGAAGGAGAAACCACTCCTCCTTATCACATAGTTGTGTTCATGCACGTTTGTTGCTTCTGAAACATGTCCGAGTCCTGCCTTGGCTGTCCCCGGCAGACGGGACACCTGCTCTGCACACCAGAATGCCACAGCTGTATTTTCACCATGGTAGTATACAGAAGGGTATATTAAACACCAAAGACACGTCCCTGAGGCAAACACATCAGATAGATACCAGATAGCAAGGAAATCAAGATCTAAAGTCGGGGTTTTTTTGAGTCTCAAGGTTTAACAGAGCCAAAATAGGATCGTTTCTCTACTACTCAGGGTGGGTACAAAACAAGAACTCAGAGTTAACACTAGCTCTCCTTAAGCTGATGTAAAGATGGAATAATGCTCCTACATTTTTGGTGGTTTTCAAGATTTATTCCTCTATAAATCAGGAACTCATGGCTTCGGTGACCAGACAGTGGAGGCTGGAAATTTAGATATTTCAACATTTTAGTCTCAGGTTCTTCACAGTCTTCCAGTATAGCCTATGTTGACATTATTTAAAGTCTCGGAAAACACCAACACATTGCCACCTTCTTTTCACAAGTGTTGCAATACGATGAAGACCTCTGACTAAAGCGACAGAAGGGGTCAAATTGCCAACACGCCCCTTCAGACCATCACATCAGACATTTAGCAGTCTGCTGCTCAGAAAGGATGCCAGAGCCAGCCTACTGATAATACGACTTCCACAGATAGGAAATTATCCAACAGCTCCTGTACAAACAGGACCCAACGTGCCACATTAGGTGATATCATGGAGTAGATAAACCAACACTTTGAACACACCGATTTTAAACACATAATATTCGGTTAACATTGATTCCTCTACTCCTTGCTTTACTCCCATCTATGAGAAGATCCAGCTGTATTCCTAAAACCCTTTGCACAATACACTGGCAGCATGAAACCACCTCCTTGTCCCTTTGCAGTTGTGTGTTCTTTCATTCCTCATCTCGGCGCTTCTGGGAAAGTGCAGCATCAGTGACAGATTCCGTTTCTCAGAAATTGTTAATACTTACTTCCAGAAAACACACATACCAGAAAAAAGCCATGGAGCAAATTTAATAGCAAAAATGTCATGTTATTTATGCCAAAATCATGTAGGCCACATTAAACATTTGGATATGGTGGTTCACATTGACATTTAAATATTTAAAGAAGAATGGTGAGATTTTATTTTGTGTCATTACACTCCAACAATTTCCAGGGAGCACTAGGTACCTTCTTGACCCTTATGTTAAACATACAAACTCTATCCTCCACTGTGTCTCAATTACTTCCCTAAAAAAATAAGTTTAGAATTAGAAAACCAGTACATACTTATCATTATTTTTTCAAATTTTATGTCTAAAGAGACCACAAATATTTGCAATCATTTCTAAACAAACTTTTATACCCAATGATATCAACAAAACACTTCAGTCCATCTCAAATCAAATAACCTATCTCCATGTAAATATAAGAAAAACTAAGAAGTCTCCCCATGGATTCCACAGCATTACCCTTACAGAGCATCAACCATTTAACAGGGAAGGAAAAACTACAGGAATCTCCTAGATAGTGAGTAGCCTCCAAATATTCAAATAAAAATTAGAACAAATCCTACTATTTGCAATGTAGAAAAATATATTATTCTTACCTCATTATTACTAAGACATTAGGATGGCTTTTGCAAAACACTGCAGTGGCCTTCCAAACTGCAAGACTTGCCAAATTCTTTGACTCAGTTGCCATAAAACATTTCTAAATCACTGGAACCAGATCCAAATTTTGTTTTATAAAAGTATAAAAAGGATATGAGTAAAACCGTGGGTCGATTCACTGTGAATGTAACATATGTTAAAGGGTTTCCGGGTCCTGTTACTCATTATGAGAAAATAGCAATCCAGATACGCAAATATATTATGGTGGCTCCACAGATTTAGTCTCATCCTATTGTTTTTGGTAGTTTTCCCTTTCATCTAATCATCTGCATCTGGATTTTCCCTAAGTAAATCCATGTCTTCCAAAACCAAGCAAACTGAAGCAGTGCCATCAATAAAAGTGAGTACTTTCTCTAGTAATATTAACCACACGCTTTCCTCTTTGTCAACAGAGTTAATTAGATCACAGAGAAAATGACTCTTTGGACTTCTCAAACATTTAGCTATACTGCTATGAAATTTGGAATATTTTTATCCTTTAAGAAGATAATAATATAATTCAAAAATAAATTTATAACCAGAGTAAAAAGAGAGCTAGAAAGGATCCTGAAGTATTTTTTAAATCCTTACTCAATGTGAAATTCTCTTTAATTTTTCCAGTTTAAACAAACCTTTAGAGGCTGTTAAGTAGTTAGTCAATTCCATAGAATCAATTAACCAATCATCATGAAACTCAGCTAAATGCTAACACCTGTGTTTTGCTGCAAGAACAACTACTTTACTGCTTAACAGACTAACCCAATTCAGGTGTGAGAGGCATAGCAGGAATACATAACTCTTGGGTTTCCAGATGGGTTTTGCAAGAGCTTAAGGGAATATATCTCCACTATGTCCCTTTTGGACACACATTCACAGGAAATTTTAGGACTACACAAGAAGAATAACATCTTGTCTGTAGCTTGACCCCCCTCCCCACTGGGAAATGGCAAGAATAGCACCCCTCATCAATGACCCCCTCAGCTATTTGCTCATCTGCTCAAGCTGACCTGCTCGCATGTACTGAAAGTAGCACCAAACTCCATCCAGAGGTTTTAAAGTGTGTTTGGAAAGTGAACTAGACAACTTCACACCTGGGTAAGTGTGGGAGTGAAGTCAGCAGAAGCAGCTAATTCATATCCATCAGTCCTTCCCAGAGTCCAAGTAGTCCCAGAGCTGCAGCTGAATGGGAGGTAACATGAGGCTTAATATATTGTTTGGCCCAGGTATTTTTTTGTCTAAATTACAAAGACATGTAATTTGGCTAAATTTGGCTGAAATTACAAAGACAGATATAAAGCAAGTTAAATTCTTACTACAGATCGTGATGCTCATGTAATGTGCTACAGGGTTTTCTGAATTTCAAGATGTGTCTTTTAGAGAGTTCAAGTTTGGACAGTGCTGGGGGAGTGATGAGGGTGTTTTGACCTCATTTAGAAGGAAAAACATTTCCATGCTTTTAGTGTCAGTTTTCAAAAAAGCAAAGTGGTTTGGTGCTTTGGATTTTTTATTTGGGTAATTTTTTAAACTTTCAAACAAAGACTTAAGTGATCCATTGCATTGGAGGACTGTGTGAAAGAGAGGTGTTTTTAACAAACATCCCAAGATCTTCTTTAAAAATAAAAACTGTCCCCTCATTTAGGGCTTTTATTTTTCCTCCCACAAATCGATTTTCTTTAGAATTAATTTTCAGTTTCTTTTTTTTCTCATTACACTCATACCACAGAACAAAGATTTACTGACAAACATCAACATAAAGAAAATGTATTCTTTGAAGTGTTTTGCTGAATGTGTCCCTTCCACAACACTTTTTGTTTCTAATGCTCACCACTCGTGTCAAGCTGGTTTTAGGCAGCAGCACAAGGAAATTCAGGATTTCACTTAATATTCAGTATTGCTCTCCCCAAGGAGCAGTGGTGTCATGTTTCACCTTTTGCTTTATATTTCTTCTTGTCATGTGTCTTCATGTGTTTTTTATGACACAACTTAGGCAGGATCTGTTTCTCAAGGGTTCAGAATAGAAAAAATGCACTTTTAGCAAAGGCAAAGAGGATGACAACAGGACAAGATGCAAGAGCTAAAGAACCAAATGGGTAAAATACTTTTCAGCCCAAAACTGAACCAAAACCTACCATTTACAGCCCAATAGTGTTTATAAAAAGTGGATTCTTAATCTTAGTCATTATCTCTGTTTTTTGTTTTTGTAGCTAAGTGATTATATTTAACACAGCTTGAAGCTGGTTATGTTTATACAAGTGTGTGGGTCTAACATGGAGAGCCGAAGTCTGCCAAAAGTAAGTGAACCGTAAAAGTCACTGAAAGTTTTCTTGTTACACCAGAGGGCCAAACCCGATATCGGTGCTGTATTCTAACCAGATAGCTGAAATACAAAGTTGAACATATGATGGTTATGTTTTCTTAGAAACGTTATATCCACGCTACTTCAAAGAAAACATTTTTTGTACTAAAGCCACATCCAAAGCGGGAGCAATCAGAGGAAGCATGATGAGACAGCCAAGGCAGGGGGTGGAAAGGACAAACCACAGCACCAGAATGAGATGTCCCCTCAGCTGGCACCTCTCCAGCATTCATTCTTTGAAATGTTCAGTTGGCTGTTTTCCTCCTAAAAAGTTAGGCTTTAATAACCACAGACTTCTATGTTACTTCAAGTGGACTGTCTCTTGCAAGTTGTATCCCTCAGAGGCTGCATCTCTCCAGGACGAGTGCTGGGCTGACTCAGTACAATGACATGCTTTCATCAGGGAGTGAGAAGTGCCAGCCACTGAAAACTGAAGGAAGGAGACAGTAAGCATGTCCCAGACTGACAGCAGCTTCATCAGAGGGTTTTCTCCAATTTCTGCCAATTTCAGAGACAAATGGGAGGGAGAGAAAGGGAAGGCATGGCTGTCAAGAAGAGGTGACCAAGCAACTAATCCTGAATCTGCTATCAAAGGTGAAAAGTCGGTTTTGCTAAGAATTGCAGAATTTGATTTCAACACAATAAAAAAAGAAAAGAAAAAAAGAACAAAATAATTGCAAATATAAAGTTATATGGAAAAGGTTTGGGTGAGTATGAAACTGTAATCTGAGAAGACATAATTAAGAATATATAAGTGAAGCAATGGTATTTTGCAGTTAAAGCTTCCTCCAAGATGTCAAAATCCTTTTGCATTAATTAGTTACTGTATTACCCCCAAAGTCTATTAAAAATGGAGAAACAGGAGGTAGCAGGTCATTGTCTGAAGAAAGCAGCCTAGAAATCCAAGCTACCCTCGCAAATAATGTTTAACTTTACTTTGTTAAGACATCATCAAGCATTAGCCTGAGGAAAAACAGGAAAAGTTGATCCCTTTGCTGAAAGAGGGTTAGAGAAGTATGAGAACGCATACAACATAAATAGCTCTTGTTCAGTCAAAGAATATGGCGGAAAGAAAAAGTGAGGGAGTGATGTTGTTCATCATTCTCATGCCAGGTGAGATCAGTTAGATCCACCTCACTCCTGACAGAAGTCTGCTCAGCTTTAGACCACTGGGGGTAAACAAGTTCAACCTTCAACCATTTTTAACAAAACAGGGAGTGTTTGTAATGTGCACTACTAATGTCCTTTGTTGAGGTTAAACCATTTTTTCTGGTTCTGTCACAGAAGATATGGGAAACACATTCCCTTTCTCTTTTTAGCAGCCTTAATGTATTTGAAGACTATGTCTTTCCTCAGTTTTCTCTTAGCTGAATAACTGAAATCTCAACACCAACCTTTCATGGGTTGCATCTTCCACTCCTCTGTTTATTCCTGCTGCTTTCTTCTGAAATCTCTTCTATTGCCCCTATTATCCATCATTTACAGTGTCCCACATCACACACTGCTCCAGCTGGGGCCTTCTCCAGATTATTTGGATCCAGGGGATTATTTCATGTCTCTTCCAGACAGCACTCCCAGTAAAATGTTTGCCCATTTTTCTTGCAAAGGCAGGACATCAGTCCTTCATACTTGTCCAAGATGTGGCTGCCACATCTACACAGCTTGCAGTGCAATACAGCTGTTTTATTCTTGCTATAGGTAATGCAACAAAATAAAAGATACCACTTACTTTCACCTTAAATTGTTTCTATTACTTAAGAACATGGAGGGGAGGGGCAGGGATGACATTTTATAGTGACACTGGCTTTCAGCCTCCACATAAGCAACATGGAAAAAAAATCTTCAGGGTTTCATCACCAAATTCATCATACCAAAGATGAAAAATGATGCCTAGAATTGCCTAAAATAATAACTCTTTTTGTCATCTGGGCATGACACAAGACAACAAAAGAGCAGTAAATGTCCCAGCTGGTAGCTGTCTGAAGTAACTGCTTAACTCCAGGTTCAGAGGCCCCTTCCCACATGCCAAGATTTTGGAGAGCTGCTAACTCCTCCTTCATGGTATAAAAGTCAGTTTTATGAGAAGTAGAATGTTGGAAAGAGGAAGGATTGCAAATGGATGATACAAATGAGGTGCTTAGGAGTCTAGAAACAGCCTTCAGCTTTGACTTGCTACTTCCCTGCTTAAGCAATGCTTGAGTAACGATATCGGCACTGGGGAAAAGAACATGACATAATCTATCACCTCCTGATATTACTGCACATCATTTTAATCAGAGAAACACACTGTGTCTGCCTGAAGTATTAACAGTGACAATATGTACATAGCCCAGCTGACCTTATCCTGTCATGATAAAAAAGATTATGATGAGGAAACATTGCTGATATGACAAATTAGTAGGTTGTAAAGAAGCGGATGCATGACAAAGCCTAATTACGGAGTGGAGATAATAGGTTATAGGCTCCTTTCTGTCTGTCCTGAATTGTTACAAAAGTTCAGGCAAGAGGAAAGAGAGGCAGAATATTTACAGGATAAGACACTGTACAGGCCAAGACACTATACAGGCCCTTCAAAATCAGGTGAATCAAATTCAAAAGAATGACATGGATCTCTTAGGGCTTGGACATACCTTGGCACAGTTGCTAAGAATCACTCTCCCTCTTCCCCACACATGTGAGCTGCCCCGGTCTTATTTCAGATGATGAGCCACTGTGGCTGAAAGAGTCATGTCAAAAGATCCCTACTTCTAGTTAGTATTTAAAAGCCACAGCAGCTCAACAGCTGAATCACAAGCAGTTCAGCCGTGCAGGGGTGGTATTAACTTCAGTGGGCCACAAAGAGTGTGCCAGAGCTCTTAACCAGGCAGGGTTTGAAAGGCTTACTAATAAAGAAGCCGGTATAGGGCTTCATGTAACTCATCTTTTCCTAAGACCCTCTCTTCTTTCTTGTTAGTTTATCACATGATGTAATTTTAACAGGGAATAAGTGTTTCTCATTCATGATTTAGATCTAATCATGCAGAGTGCTGTTTAAGTAGGAAGAAATCAAGCTCTTAAGGAATCCAACTGATGCTTGTCAAGGAGTAGCAGTTATTTAGACTTTAACTGTAGCATATCATCCCAGTAATTCAGCCAGAAAAGTCAGAAAAAGGTAATTTCAACATTGCTAAGAGTTTAAACTCAAAATGTATTAATCTACTCCTTTTTAGATTAGCATCAGATAAATAATATACTCTGTAAGGATGGCATGTGCAATTGAACATAAATAAAACACTCTTGTTGATGCTCTCTCTATTTCCCTCCTTCCCTTTCAAGATGCTCATGGGGTACTTCCAGCTTAACTACTTCCAAATTACAGAAGCTGCAATCCTTAGGTGAGGCTGGATATTCTCCTTCGTATCAGTTACCAATGCCCCGAGAAAACAATAACTGGAGAGTCACTCCCTGAGACACTGAGATGAATTTCAGGTACAAGTGAAAGAAGCACATACAAGTGTGCAAATGTGTTTGCTTTTCAACTAAGATGGTTATTTCAGTTTTTTTTTTCTCCAAAAACTTGAACTTAAAATGTCTGGGCTGCTGCTGAGAGTGATCTTGTCTCTAACTCCTCATTTTCCTCCCTTCCTTTAGGCCAACATGAGCATTTCTGGGCCTTGGGGTAAGAAACAGGAGGGCACAGGGCCAGCTCTCCACGTTTCTCCTGGAGCCTCCACCAGTGCCCAGGTAGGGCAAGAGCAA
Source organism: Scolopax mira (assembly GCA_004320125.1). Classification (NCBI taxonomy): domain Eukaryota; kingdom Metazoa; phylum Chordata; class Aves; order Charadriiformes; family Scolopacidae; genus Scolopax; species Scolopax mira. Next base: position 34,811 of record BJBW01004432.1, read on the forward strand.
GGAAACAGAGGAAGAGTTGCATTGTCTCTTTTAGCAGCAGCCTACATTTAGATTTAAAGCTACTGTGAAACTACATCTCTAGTGCAAGCATCAAGACAACCCTTAACATTGGAAGAGACCTCTGCACATGGTCTAGTCCTATAGAGATATGTTTATAGATATATGTCCAGCTCTGAAGTCCACAACATAAGAAGGACATGGAGTCCAGAGGAAGGCCACAAAGATGATCAGAGGGCTGGAACACCTTTCCTATGAAGGCAGGCTGACAGAGTTGGGGCCATTCAGGCTGGAGAATAGGAGGCTCTGGGGAGACCTTATAGCAGCTTCAAGCACCTAAACAGACCTACAGGAAAGACAGGGAGGGACTCTTTGTCAGGAAGCATGGTGATAGAATGGGGGGCAACAGTTTAAAACTCAAAGAGGGGAGATTTAGATTAGATTCTAGGGAGAAATTCCTTACTGTGAGGGTGGTGACACTGGAACAGGCTGCCCAGAGAAGTTGTGGATGCCCCATCCATGAAAGTGTTCAAGGACAGGTTGGATGGGGCTTTGAGCAACCTGGTCTAGTGGAAGGTGCCCCTGCCCATGGCAGGGGGGTTGGAACTCAATGATCTTTAAGGTCCCTTCTAACCTGAACCATTCTTTCATTCTATGATATACATGTGCATATATGTGTGTGCCTATATATGCACACACCTACATATGTACATACGTGACTTTCCTCATGTTGCTGTGGGTGGTAGCATGACAGCTGTTGGGAGCTGAGCGGTGGGAGAAAACATCTCTGTCTCGTGGGTCAGGCACTCGGGCTATGGCAGGAAGGCTGCAGCTCACCCCGAGCTCCTCAGAAAAGAGTCCTTATTCCTATGGGGTTTCATCTGTTTATGTGTAGGACTCAGTAGCTACATGGAAGCAAGAGTAAGGATGTTTTTATTATGCAGTATGAGGCCTACTGAAGCAAGTATACTCAGCTTCTTGGAGCACGAGTGACTCCATAGGAATTTGGGGATGCACAGACCATATTGTAACAAAACTCGTAAAGGTGAAAAATGTTATTTATTAAACACATATGAAAAATACTTCTGTGCATTATATGTGAAATACACACAGGCAGTATGAACTGCTGAAATTACTGGAGGCAATGTCACCAATAGCCTAAATGTTATAATTATTTTCAAATGAAAGCAATAGCTGCAAGTAGGCTCACATTTAGCTTTCTCCTCCCTGGGGCAGTGCATTCCTAGCAGGGGTGTTATCCTGCATCTCTGTGGAAAGCATTAGCTGCTCTGATAAAAATGCAGCTCTGTGCTTTTAAAGACTACAAAGCAACCAGGCAGAGTAGCATAGTTCATTCTGAGTATTTCTGTGAGAATTAAACAGACCAGTAGTATTTCATGTATTACATTAGGGAGATTGTTTATTTTCCCTTCTGAAATTTGTCTTAAGGTCAATAAATACAACATCAGTAGAGACTTTTTTTTTTTTTTTTACAAAAATAATGAACCAGTGGGCACCACACCTACCCTTTAAGTTTTATCCTTTTTACTTTATGCTTCTGCCTGATAATTAAACAGAAGAAACTGAAACTGGATAAATAAATGTTATAATGGGGGAATGTGCACAGTTATTCACATCTTTCATTTCAAGGTGACTTATTTAATTTTTTGATGTATTTTAACTCACAGGACATCTCCAGATGAAATTAAATACAGCATAGTTCCTTCTACGTTCTTCTTTCCTAAAAGTATGGTTCAAACATATTACTCAACTCTTACAGAAACAGCACTAATAACAAAAAACACATACATATTTTCACACTGTAAGATGAATTTAGTTTCTTTCATTTCTTGGAAAAAAAAGATGACATGTATTTTGATTCATGCTGACATGTAACAACCAAGGGAGGCCAGAATTTTAAAAGTACCCCCTGGCAAAGCTCTGGAATCCATAAGCAGCATGGAAAATCAGTGCAGTAAATAAATTAAAAAAACAAAAAACCAACCAAACTCGAAAAACACCAACCAAACAAAAAAAGAACCCATACCCCTTAAGGATGAAGTGGGAAAAGGTAGAAAGCTTTAGTACTTCTAATAAAAGAGAAAACGGAACTGCATCTGGAATGATAGGAAGAAACCTCTCCCGAAGGCAGTTAGAATTCCAGTGCAGCAGGTTATGTACAATATTTTATTTCTAGTTGCTCATTTATGGATGTCTGTTATGCAATATAGAGGTGTGCAGAAGTGTTAATGCAAGAAACCATACAAATGCATTCATATATAAGAGAGTTTAACAACTCTGCCTTTCCTATCCCACAGCTCAAGCTAGATCTAACCGTACTAAGTGTTTCTCCAGCAAAACCCAACAGATTCATCATGGACTCATGAAAAGCAGAGAAGCTTGCCTAAATTAAGAGGAAAAGAATTAGTCCCACTGCAAAGCTGCAGGAGATATATATTACTTGGGCATCTCAGTTCTAGGGATGAGACAATGCAGTGCAAGGATAGACACGAGATTCAAGAGTCATTTCACAGGATGACTTCTCTCAGCCATCCTCCATTGACTCAAGAGGATCCCCTGGAGTATATATTTTTTATATAAATATATAAACATATATATATTCTGTAGGACATTAAGAGTGGAATAGCAACAGAAGGTGGAGGAGTGATAGACACCAGCTACTCATCTAACAAGAAGTTGAGGGAAATTTTACCCAAATATTTTTGTGGTTAGCAAATGAGGCTTCTTGAAAAAAAAAAAAAGAATGTAAATGCATCCAACCTTTTGAAACCAAGAGCCTATGCTCTCTTGATGTAGGCTTGTTGAACAGTATATGATTTTATTCCAGAATTACACTTCCAATACACTTTACTAGATTACTAGGTCAGACCTCACTATTCCTCAGGGAGGAAGACTAGTTTCAAATTAATTTTAAGTCAAGAAATCCTATCTACTAATATATTCAAGAGATGAAGAGATATAAGCACCTATATATTATATGGTTGCAGGTACAAACTAGTTTCTTCCAAATTAAGGTCCATAGTGAAAGGGAGACATCTCCAGAAGGTTGTTCCTTGTACTTAAATTCTTTATCCCTGCTCAGCTCTTTAATTTTTGTTGCTTCTAAGGTCCTTATCTGTAAGAAATATCAGTAGTTCTCCGGATAGTAAGGTAAGGATGCTTGTGAATATGTACTACAAATACCTTCTACCAACATCTGTAGCAGCTGGGGATCTGCCTGCAGCTCCAGGGAAAGACTGAAACATCTACCATGTTTTGATGCCTTCATTTAGCTCTGCCTTGCCTTTGTGGTTAATACAGAATGCTAACATAAACTCCAGCTGCTCAGCATATCACAAGTCCTTGTAAAGAACATGTAAATGCACGCTTGCCTAAATTAAACAGCAACCATGTGGTGGTCTACACTTGAGTGAATGTGATGTGTTTATGAATAGCACCTTCTAATAAAAGCTCTACCTCTCCAGCTCTCAATAATATTTAACTTATCTCTTTCTTTCAACAAAAATTATTTATATAAAACAATACAGCAATAATCATCACGTTTCAAACAGTAATGAATCTTTCTGGGAGGTCACCTACAGTAGGTAATATAAGCAAGATGTAGCCAGATTGCAATTATTCAGCCTGAAGCAGAAATGAAGAACTACATTCTTTGTAAAACTAGCTTAAACTATTTTTAAGTCTTTGAACTATTTTTAAGACTCAAACAACAACAAAAAGTCAGACAAAGGCCGATATGAGTAAACACACGTCAACAGGAAAAGAAATACAGAACATGGGTTATGTACACTGTCTGCCTTAGGGGTGAAGTTAATCCCAGTATGAAGGAACTTTACAAGGCGCTCTGCATCTTCTAGGTCTGCAGTTTTATTTGACCTTCTGATGCATTAATAGACATATTTAAGTCTCTGAATTTTCCCATTGGCTTCAATGCAAATACACACATGTGTAAAGAACTTTGCTTGATTTGGTCTCATGGGCAAAACTCTATTTTTATAGGTGTTCATTTCCTACTGGAGTCATTTGAGTACCACTGCATGTTTACAGATTCTTGCCATCTTCATGTAAATCTCCTCACTAAATTCTGTGAAAATGATTGCTCTACTAATTCAGAATAATACATTTATTAACTTATTTAATATGTAATATAACATAGTATATAATAAAAACAAAAAAAAAAAACAAGTTTGGTTAAAAAAATAACCATTAAGGAGACCAGCTTGCAATACAATACTTTATATATGTATTTCTGCTAAAGAAAGCCATATTTCTTAATTATCAATATCTATACTTCCTGCTCAAATCTGAAGTATACTTATAAAAATATATACATATATAAAAAATTTGGTAATAAATTCAAGCCACTGGTTCTCCCTAGACTTCCTTTCAAAATTCCAAATCCCTAATATTACTCAGATGTAGGATCCACGTTTCAATGGATTAGTAGATTATTGGTTAAACCCAATAATTTGGGTTTAACCCTTCCCAGAAAATTATGGCCTCTAACGTACACGTTTTGTAAGGACACAAACAAAAACGTTTTCCCAAATTCTAGCTATAGTTTCCCATGTCCCTCCAACCAATGACACCCAAGCCACTACATGACAAGTTTCTTTTTCACTTATTCTGTCTTCAGAACAGATTTTTCTGTGATTTGACAGCACTTTTTTTCTCTTTTCTAATTTTAAACACTGGTAATAAAACTAATTATTTTTGGTCTACTTTAGATTAAGAACCTTAGTCACACAAACACAAGACATCTTAATTAGAAAGGCACTGAGCACAGCAGTCTAAATAAAAGTCTCATGATGAACCAACATTTAGCACATGAATGATCTTATATAAGACCAATATGGCAAATTTCTCATAGAAGAGAGAACTATTATTATACAGCAATTCTCAGAAATTCACAGCTAACAATCTTATGCCATAAAACTAATTCTGCAAGAGTCTATCTCAGTCATCATTCCTGCATTTCCAGTCTCTTTTCAAGGGTGTTTTCACTGAGTCCCTTGAGCCTTCAAAGCATTGAAGCAGCCCCGTAAAGATAGTGACAGACGTTTTTGTAAGCACTGAGAAAACCTAAATTAAGAGTACAAATAATCCACCTATCCTGCAAATCCGAAGACCTATCATCTAGTTTTAAGCCTCTTGAATAAATTCTTTTACTTCAGAAGAATTACTCGTTTTATAGGGTTGAAAGTAGGGAGGCAGGCCATTTGAGCTTTAGAGGTGACATTCCTCTGACTAAATGCCAATGCTTACAACATAGTCTCTGTATCTCAGCTAGTTGCCCTAGGCTCAATGCACAGTCAATGGAGAAATTTAGCCTTCCTAAAATAGACATTTAGAACAGATCAGATTAATTACATCCTAGAGAAGCACATTTCTATCCCCTGATTGTAAAGGAAGTCTACAGGGAATGAGCTCAGCTGTAGACCTGCTCTCCAGTGTGTGGCTTGAGTCTGGCAGGATGTATCTTACTCTTAGTGCCTATCAGCTTTCACATGCCTTTAATTTGAAAATCTGATCCCATGTTTACTAAAATGAAAGTGAAAAAGAGGTTTCTCATTACAGTAAAACTATTTAAATATAGTTAGAAAACGTTTAAATAGCCATGTTATATTTACACACATATTTAATAGTGCTATGATTACTTATAATTTTTATGTCATCTTTTACCTGTGCCTAACCAGTTTTACTGAGAACAGAAATAAGAGAAATATCTAGACTTACACTTTCTGAAGTACGTATGAACTGGCGCCATTGGGAGCCACAGTGGAGCTCATATAGAGTCTCCTTGGCTTTTGACTCACTCAGCGTGCACGAGGCTGCTGTTACAAGCACCAGGAACAGGCAGGACTTGTGAACATATGATGACCCTTAGCTTCACGTTTCCATTTTTTCAATACAGATAGTCTGAGTGAATGCTTTTCTTAGTGTCTTGCAAGTACCAATAGTTGAGTTCTAATTAAGAACAGAATAAAACAAACTTTCTCCTAAGAAAGCACATTTCCAAATGCTAATCTTCAAGATTAGTAAATGTAACATCATTTCACAAAAATGCATCCTCATTTCACTCTAACTTCGGCTTCCTCCTGTCACAGCCTCATCATGGATCTTTTTCTCCCAGCCTTAAAACTCTGGTGTGAAAAACATAACAGATATGACATACAAATGAAAGATTTCATCCCGCTGTCCCAAGAGAGGGGAGGAGGAAAGAAAAGCACTTCTGGCTCATAGCTGTCATCCATGTACCAAGAACCGCCAATGCAACAAGCCACCACAAACATAATGACAATGGTTTTAATGAACAGCGTGCCTCTTCCCTCAAGTCCCATGGAGAAGCGGGGTAAGGGACTGCACGGCTCCCAGTACCTCTGCTTTTCCTTTACTAACACCACCAACGCTGGTTCAGCCGTGTCCATTTAGCTCCAGCCCCACAGTATACCTAATAATGCAGTTATGTAGCCCATCACTACTCTTCCCTGCACTACGCTTCTACGCACAAAATCATCAATGCTTTTATTTCAGAAAACTCCCTCTTTGTTACTACTTGAAATCATTTTCCAATTTGGTCAATGTCCCAGTTAGTTACCGTCTGCTTTACTTTGCCTTTAGTTGCACGTGTTGAGTTGCATTCTGTCCCTGAAGGACAGTGATTGAAAATAATCTGAAATGAAATCCTCTACATAATTTCTACCCATGATCTTCTGATAAAAAAAATCAGATCTAAACAAATTCCCACTGGCAAGACTGAGCACCTCGGTCTCACTTCTTACATGGGGGGACTTTTTCACATTTTGTCTTCTAAAGTAATTTATCATGATACTGACTATCATAATCTCCTCTCACATGAGAATTCACAACAGATGCAGGTACTCGATTAAATACAGAATAAGGCAAGGCAAAAAAAAAGAGATAGCAGACAATTGTATAGAGGATAGGGTACCATTCAGTCATGAATGTATGCAAAGTCCAAAAGATCTCCTGTGTAGCACAGGCTTTTTTCTTGAGAACAAGCATAAACATAAATAATAATTAATATGACTATTTTCGAGTAAGATATTTACAGGTGATTTCATTATGGAGACAAACTAGTTTAATATTTTCCAGCAGAAATATCATCATCTTAGGATAATGCAGCTAGACTGAGCTCATACTACATTGTAAAGTGCCCTGTAGAAGGAGATGCTGACAGATGATCATTTGGAAATGTGTTTGGAAAAGCAGCTATCAATCACAATCAATACACCACTTTAAATCTTCCCTTTAGAAGTTGGTATTTTTAATCTGGAAACCAATGGCAATCTGACCTAGTGAGTATCTTAGTAAAAATCCTACAATCCTAGAGAATACCCAGTTTGAAAACCTTGAAAGATTCTGAAAATGGGTGCACGTATAAAGAAAATAGAAAAAATCCTCAGGGAAGATAAAGAAGCTAGGGCAATACAAAACTACCCAAATCAATCTCTTTGCTAGTCTTACTATACATATTACAGTTGTTTAGCCAGCTAATTTATGCCATTTCTTAGCCCTCACACATGGAACAGATGCAATGCAGCCCTGTGATCCTTAAATTAAAGAACATGAAACTTTATGCTGAGAAAGCTTTTAATCATCCAGGACACACAGTCTACCACTGTCTGAATTTTAATTCAGTGGCATAATTCCATGCTGTGATCAGATAAAGAAAAGAAAATAATGGTATCCTGAAAAACCCAGATTCTAATAATCTTCACTTCTAGTCACAAGCCAGCAGACAAGCTGAATGTAAAACAAGATAATGGCAGCAGACAATGAAAATTCTCCCTCAAAGAGCTCTCTGCTGGTGTTCAGTGATTTCCCAGCAGTCCTATTATTAGGGTCCCAAGTCCCTGATCTTTCTCTTATTAGTCAGTGACAAAAATTCACTTGCCTACAGGCAGAGAAGGAGTCATTGTAGGCATGGATACTATTTCTTAAGCACAGTAAGAAAGAGGCATCACTCTGAAAAATTAAAACATGAATAAAATTATTAAATGCTATATTAGATTTACTACAGAGTTAATAATAATTCCCTAGGAAAACGCACTTAACGTGAAATCAGCAGCCACTGAACATTTATATTTCCAGGCGGCTTTTATCATTCTGTTCTTAACAGTTTGAAATGGCATTATCCCTTTCAGCTTTGGACAAGTTCCACTCATGAACGTGGAGTGTCTGTTTCCTCCTTACAAAAATTTCAGAGGGAATAAATTCTCCTTTTAATATAGAACATTGACAAAGGGAATTTAACATTTTCCTAGGTTTGCTTACCTCAGCAAATGTCCAATAATTACAATTTTGGAGAACTATGCCACTAAAAATGATTTCTCCAATCCACAGAAAATCTCTTTTTGTCATACCCTTTGTCTGCTTTCATGTAGTTACACCCTGCCAAACTCCATTATGACAAGGCATAGTTGCTAAGTATTATTTTGTACCTTTCTGAACTATGCAAAACTGCTCTTTATTATTGACTGTAGCAGAACCACCCCGTGAAGTGCTATGGTACACACAGAGAGCCATGTTTCGTTCCACCCCCTTCTAGAGCTGACAAGAGCCTTCTAGAATTATTCACATACTTTTAGTTGCTTCATTGCACTGGGTGCAGCTGAACTGAATAGGGGAAGGATTATTTTGGCAGACTACTGTAATGAAGTGAACTGATCCGGGACAGTCATGACCCCTAGAGCTGACCCTCTTGAATGCAATCAAAGAAAAGTCCCACAGGTGTGTGGAGAGTCCCAGCATGTCTCACGTCAGTGAGATAACTTGCACAGCTCTTCTCCACTGGCTAGCTGGGAGAAGAGCACAGTCTCTCATTTTAATAGCAAATAGTAGAGCATTATGAGACACTGCTCACGTAAGGAGTACAGGGCTGAAAACAGCAGGTGAGATGTTTGTTCCATAAACCGTGTGGCAGAAGAGTCAGATGAGCTAATCCTGGTAAACTGCAGTTCAAATGGTGTCAATGGATGCAACACCTAGAATTATTCAAGAAATTGTTTCCCAGAGAAAGTAGTTAAACGCTTATTTATCCCAGACTTTGGGAGTGTTCCTAAACTCACTTGAGTTGCAGGAGGTAAGATGAAAGCTTATAAACCAGGGGTGACTACAGCAAAAACGGTAGAAGATGCTATAGGATTTTTATACTTGTCTCCCTCCTGTGCACTTCATTAGAGTTAAGGTTTTATACTGAAATCTCGGGGGTGCTAAGGCACTGGCAGGGCTGATGAGAGACACAACCAGTGCACCAAAATCCTTACAACTTTATTATGCATTTCTTTCAAGCATTCAGGCAGACTAAGTCAGTTCCCTCCTTCCCTCTGCACCTTGAGCATCTGCTGTTTCCAGTTCCTACTCCCCATCTCATCTCATGAAGTCACTAATTTTTTATGAGTTACTAACATATAAAGAGCTACTTAGGGTGCCACGCGCTCTCTGTAAGTCACTGATGATATCTTGCTAGAAGGGCACACACTTCTTCAGCTATAGATATAGCTCAAGCCATAGCTTGAGTGAGGGCATATTCCTGCTATGTTGTCTCTGAGCAACTTTGGTCCTGGCTCAGCAGGTGACTTGGACCACGCAGGTGATGGCAGGCCAAGAATAGCTCCGCAGTCACACCTAGGAAAGCTGTGTACCTTTATTTCATGTAGCTTTACTTTCAGATACCTACATTTAGATCTCTCTCTGGGTTGTGCAGATCCTGACTCAGAGAGGAATGCACCTAGACTTGAGTAGGAAGCAGCCCTTCCCTACAGTGATGTACAGGGAAAGGAGTGTCATAAATACTGCTTCTAGGTCACTTCCCTGAAAGGAAAGAAGAATTTAACTAGTGTAAATGCCAAGACCAAGACTACTTAAGGCATACTCAAACCAAGCTAAGGTTTGATCCCTATTTGGCAAAGTATTTTTTCTTTATTTGGTTGTTTTTCTTTAAGGCTGGCAGAATGACAACCCCAGAACAGCTGTTTTTTTGCAAGAACTGGTATGTCAGGAAACCTAGCCCAAATGACCCCAAGTCTCAAAGACGGATTTCACCCTTTGCTCTCATTAAGTACAATAAATTTCAGGGCAATCTGAGTTTGTACTTGGATCTTGGAGACTGTAGAGGTGCTGACCAGATACCAAACCACCAAAGTACAAGTACAGCAGAGCTAGTCCCATAATGCTTTTAGGAAAAAGAAGTTGAAGGAAAGGGTTGAAGAAGTCTAAAAATCTCCAAACATCATACCTCTTTAAGACAGCTTTTGTTTTTGTAATTTAATCAGTGTTTTAGTTGGCTTTTGGGGGGAGAAAGTCACATGGGCCTTCTACACATACCTGTAGCTGCCCTTAGGTTGTACAGAGAGCTACTGTTTACTGGAAAGCCTTCTGTATAGCTTTTTTTTTTTTTACACTTAAAAAGTTACATAGTTTGACTATACACAAATGGACAAAAAAGATGAAAGATCCAGAGAAGATGAGGTCAAAGGGGTGACAGCTCTCAGCAAGATTTTCTACACATGCAAAATCTAGACTCAGCGTTTTGTAAACAATAATAAAGGAGGAGATCCAAAAGGGATGTGAAAGAAATTGCAGCACTGAGAGGCTGTGAGGCTCTGTCATTGAAGACAGACAGACAGACGGGAAAAGCTGTCACCAAGAGCCTAATTGGCACTTGAGTCAGGTTGAAATTAACTGCCACATCTCGTTGGACACGGTTTACTCCAGATCAACTTTGGGATCAGGCTTAGGATGTGGATGTCAGAATGGGCAAGGTGTCTCAGTGGCTCCAAGCCACACCAGTGAAGGTTGGTAGGAGGGCTCCTTCTGGGAGCAGAAAGGTGGTTGTGAGGTGGGGACACCTACACACCTCCCTAGCCCACTCCTGTCCACCGGAGCTCCTGCTCAGCAGAGCGTCATAAACACACGCACAAGTCTAAGCACTAATCTCACAGAAATCAAATTAGATGATTCATTTACTTAAAGCTGAGTGCTTGCATAAACACTTCTCTGAGCTCCAAGGAAAGAAGTGCAGGAGACCAAGAAGCTGCAAAATGTGAACCAAGGACAGCAGAAAGTCCCAGAGAAGATGAAAAGTTCACGAGCCACAGGAAAAGACAAACTTTCCCAGAGAGGGAACAGCTCTTCCTTTTCCCAGAGGACACTTGTTTTGTTTATCTGAGGTTTTTGGTGTGTGCTTTCAGCTGTCTGCATGTTCAGGGACTTGTTTCCATTAATTTCTGAAGTGAGAGACTTTTAGGTTTTGGGGGGTTGGGTGGGTTTTTTTTGTTTGGTTTGGGCTTTTTTTTAAGGTCCCCAACTATTTTTTTTCCTCTCAAATGAGACCTTACTTGTCAGCAGAACTAACCTTGGAAATTGAATTGTTTTTGTAACCAGGTGGGGTCCCACCCATTTGCACTCAACATTATTCACACTGGCCCTCGTCCAGAATTTTCCCCAAGACTCTTCAGGGTGGATTTCATTCCTGTTAAGCTCAAAACAAAATGCTGTGGCCTGACCTAGCCTCTATCTCCTTTCAGCTCTCCTGGTTCTTCCTGAAGGACCCATCATCCCCTGTCCAAGGAGATTTGCAGCTTCTCGTGATCCTAATAGCAAACACATGGTGCAGATAGAGGGATCAAGCAAGGAGAAGAGCTCTGTACATTCACAGAAGCTACTCAGCCTGGATATTTTGCTTCCCTCTCCAAGAAGCAAATCTCTTCATTTTCCAAAGGGTATTCTTTGATAACGTTGTGTGTTAAGGGAGTTGAAAATCAGTTGGCTCCTTACATTTACAGGTATTTCTTTTCTTCTCTTCTCTCTGTACCTCCTACAGCCAGCGACAACATCCAGTAAATATTTCACTCTATTCCCTAGCATGGACTTGGCTTACAAGAGTAAATCCCACTCTCCAGAAGGGCAATTTATTTTGGTTTGATCTATGCTAAGCCCCAGCAACAGAACAGCATCAAAGAGTGGCCCCTCTGCAGCTCAGCTCCTGGCCACCGCTGCCCTGGTGACACTCACCAGCCCCACTTCTCCTTATCTAGCGACTTTGCCTTTGACATTATCTGTCTTATTTTCAACTCCTAACATTTTATCATTTCCTCACTGTGGCCCACCCTGCTTGCAGGGCTGAAACGATGTCTTTTTGTTCGGTCTAGGCCAGCAGCAGGCAGCCAGCTGCTCAGCAAAAAGGAGCCCCAGAACGGCGACACAGGACTCTGTTCCCAAGGCCCATTTCTGCTGGCAGCTTCCCCTCTCCTCCTCATCCTCCTGCTGGAAGGGGACTACTTACAGCTTTGGCCTCTCAAAAGCCCTCTCCCATGGTGTCTGGCGGCTGGAGCTCATGGTCCAGAGTTTCAGCCTCTCCTAGCCCCATCTCCTGCTCAGGCAGAGATGCTGGTACCCAGGGGCTGATGCCGGCTCATCAGTGGGGACGGGCACCACTGGCACTCAGCAGCTGAGAGCACCATTTGAAGCCACCCAAGGATGTTTGTCAAACCTTTCCCCTTGGCTGCCAACCTCCTCAGCGACAGCATTTAAACACACACAATGCACAGCATCATTTTGGGCAGACTCCTTTTCACTCGGGTTTGCTGGTCTCTGAGGCAGGGGCTGAGCTGCGGCCACTGCCCAGTGCCAGTTCAGCAGCTGGGGCCATAAAACCCGTCAAACTGACACAGCACACACAGAGAAAAACCACAAAGGCCATTCTTTCCATAGCCAGCCAGCCAATTCACATGATTTTTTTCCTTATAGAGCAGATAATCATTTTGCTAAACGTGTTCCGCATTTTATGAGCATTTTCCTTGCACCTGCTATTGCACATTTCTTATGGCATTTCAAACTTCCTTGCCCAAATCTGGTACCAAGAACTAGTTGTTTAAAAACAACAAAAATTATAGATAATACCTCACTCAGCCATCAACATTACCAGTTTGGAGCTCAGGGCCTTAACCTTTTACTTGATAGTATAACAGTAAATACATATATTGATTAGCAATTAGCCTTTTTTCTCATAAAACCTGTGTGACGAAGGCAGCTTTAATATAACCTAGACATACACACATGCTCTCTCTGTATATCATTTAAACACACAAACATACGCCCATGAAGGAAGCTGGAATTACACACTAGCAATGCTGCCCGTCACCATTGCTTCTGGCTCTCCCCTCTACCTGTTAGCCAGGACTTCGCCTGCAAGGAAGCCAGGCATGAAGTGACAACCTGTGACTCTACTGAGCCCTGGGAAGGCAGGCAAGAAGGTTGTACTTACTGCAGCTGGCAAGAAAAGGAGAGCAAAGGAATCTGAAAAAGGCAATGAACTTGCTGTAACAATAACAACCCCAAAACGTTTTAAATTTCAGTAAACCTCCAAACCAGACCAAGGTCAGTAGGGAAAACCAAGCAAACACACACAAAACAAACAAACAAAACACTTGCACTGTGTTAATAATGGTTTTCATGCTTAAAAGTGGGCTGTTTGCCTCCAAAAGAACCCTAGAATAGCCTGCGAAGGCACACTTTTCCACAAAAAATAGCAAACCGCTTAATCTGAGAAAGCTACATTATCTCATAAAAAATTAGAGAGGTCTGAAAACACTTCTTTATTCTAATTTGTAGCTTAACTGCAAAAGGCTACAGCTGCAACGGCTTGTGAATGACTTGCCAATGCCATTGAGACATAGTGAAAGTCTCTTCCACCACTTTACAATCATCATATTTTATTAATCAGCCCAACAGCACACAGTAAAAATTGAAATCTGCCTACAAAGCTGGCACATATGGGAAAAGCTCACTCCTGGTTGTTTTATTTTAAACAAAACCTACAGTAGCTCCCATTGTTTGTTTGTTTTTCCCCCCAGACTAGACAGCATGTGGCTTATGAGCCACACTGATAGATGTGATAAAGCTCCTGACAGAACTGATTGATGACTGCACTAGGAAATGCTGGGAAGGTCACACTGTAATTCTCTCTTTGCAGCTGCTCCTGGTGAGAAATGGTACAGCAAAATAAAATTGGGCTCTGCTAATTGTTAATAACAAGGAAATTCCCTCCTTACCTTGCCTGATCTTCTCTTCCACCTCTAAACAACAGGAATGCTATAAACATGCGTAACCGATGAGAGATAAGTTTCAAAGAGATTCTTAAACATACTTTAAAAAGTATAAAAGGATAAAAAAAGAATCCACCCACAACAACTGGCCAAATATTGAGTCTTTATACTTTTGAAGACAGTACATAGTAGTTTAGCATGAAAGCAGCATATTAAAAAGCTTTTACTATTTGCTTCTCTGTAAAACTGAGATAACATCTCTCAGTTCATCTTCTCTGTGAAGGAGTGCTATCTCCGCTACTGCGAATACATGAATTAAGCTCCTTTCCCAAAGTCTGTTCATTTTAAATGAAACAAGCAAGCACATTCATTAAAATTGGGTGCCAGCTCAGTATAAATTCAGTGAGCTAGAACATCAGTCAGTCAAGCAGCACACCAAAATCTTGTTTTCCGTACATGTTTAGATGTGAGGAGGACAGTGATAAGAGACTTTGGGGAATTCACAAACATGATATAATGACAGTCCCCTAATGAATAATATATATTTAGTGCAACTCATAGCAATTACCTCACATATACACAAAGTGCTGTATTTCTTGAGAGTAAAAATTGTCTTTGAGACATCAGCTACATTGCAGATTAAATCTGAAATCTTGTATACTCTTTTCTGGCACTTATTATTAATGGATGGAAGTGTCTTTTTCAGCATTTTGTTCTCATAAAGATTTTGGCACAATAAGGCCATTACCAATATCCGTCCTAGAGACGGAGAGCCTTGATCATTCAGCTCAAAAATACATGATGGCAGAGAGATGTTGGCATTAGGAATCCCCCAGATCGTGAAAAATCCCACCACTATGTAAGGACTAATGCTCTGAATTTTAAAAAATGTTTACTCCTTTTCCAGTCTAGGAAAGGGATTTAAAGAAGACAGTCCTACAGAGTTTTGCTTATTTTACTGCCAAACAGACACCATCAACTTTTAAGATACCACTACACACGTAAAGAACAGTATCTATAAAAAATCAAACTGATTTTAAAAAAGGAAAAGAAAACCTCTTAGGAGTGTCTTTCCTAGATTTCTTGATGGACACTGATAAAATACAACAACAGATATTGATTCTTCTTTTCCACAGCCTAGTATATTCTCCTAGGGCTACTCTAAGAGAGGATCACCACATTTGGACATTGCTGTATGTCAAGGGTGCTCAGCACTTGGAGCAGTCAAACCCTATCACCCACCGTATCTCATGACCAATTTTCTGGTAAGAGCGCCGAGGGGTAATAGACAGTGGACAACTCTTTCTGCCATTCAGGATTTCATTTCTTACCATATCTCTGGAACATAGGGCTTATGTCTCAAAAAGTTTCATTTGTTATCTGCTGTGAGATATCTCACTTCCCACAAACCCAAATTATATTTCTACAATATTATTCATTAGTATTACTAGCATCAGCACATGTTTCATGACATGGAGAGTCAAGAGCTAACTTTAAGCAGAGAGTAAACACAGTTCAATCTATGTTACAGTGCTGTTGCATATGCAATACAAATACAAGACCTTCACTTACATGTAGATGGGTAGGTGCAGTCCCAACACCTGCACACTCCACTCCTGTGGATTGCAGCTACATGCTTTCTTACCTGCTCGTATTGTTGACAGACTATTCTCAGTATTGCTTTATTCAGACACTCCCCAGAAAGACATCTGGTATAATATTAAAAACTTAAATTTGCTCTAAAGCCAGCCGAGGATGTAGTAGGAAAGCTAGGAAAGCCAGTAGGAAAGCTAGGAAATAGTAGGAAAGCTAACTCCTAAATTTCAATGGATAACCTTAACAGATGTAGAACAGGAGTATATAGAAGACTTAGCTTTTTCAGTCCTGGTTCAGAGTTCACAGTAATTCTGTAATCCTTTAGTTGACTTACATTTTTCTATTATTTTTGTTGGGTTTGACTATTGCAGTTCAACTGGGAGCCTAAGACCATTTTATATTAGAGTATATTAACCTACAATAACATCTCCTGAGTGTGTAACACACTCACCTGCCCAGCCCAGGGCAGACAGTTCCTATGCCACATGATACACTGTATTTGTCAATAAACTGATGAATCAGAGGAGATTCAGTCATACCAGTAGATAGGTGTCATTCACGTCTAAAACAAGTTGAATTGCATAACTGGAAGGGATGCATAATTTTTTTTTAAAAGTTGACACAATTGGCTTTAGTGTGACTAAAAACCATAACAACATAGAGTGAACTAAACTGTACAGGAGTTTGGAAGTGTAAGTCCTCGCATCCCACTATCCCACTTCAGCAGATATCTTGCAAAGGAATATAAAGCACATCCATTCCTCCCCCTCCTCGCAAAACAAAGAGTACAGCTTTGAACAATGCAGTTCACCAGGCAGGCTCCTGGATACTATATTCCTTTTGACTGACAGATACAAAACTTTTGAAAATGGACAGAAATTAAACTGGTCAACCCCAGATTGCATAAGGCAGCCCTGAAACGCTGGCTCTTTGTCCTGGGGCAATGTCTTGAGGAAGTCTGCAGCGAGCAGCAGGGCAATGCAATTCCCGATCTGATCTTACAGCAGGTCCTCTTTGCACCACTGAAAGGAACAGCACAATTAGTCACATGTCACCAAATACAGCCTACCCCCATTGAGATTTCAATATTTATATTGTTTTTAATGTCTCTGACAGTATCCCTTCAATTTCAAGAGCTTCAGAACATGAAAATGAAAGACCTCTCCACTAAGGTTGTAAAATTTTTAAAATATTGTGAATGGCTGACCTATTGAAGTGTCTTTGCATTTTACCCCTCCTTACTGCCACTGCAAGATGAAGTGACTGCAAATTCAACCCCACAGATCTTCCGAATCTCTTCATTTAAAAATCTACCTGACAACCAGGAACAACACTTTGAATTTTGCTGACATATAATTCCTGGAAAACACCACACAGTGCCACATATCACCAAAGGCAGTGAGTATCTGCTCATTGTTCTGTGCACAGGCTTGTCCCTGCAATCACCGGGTATCCAGATACACAAAGAAAACTGTAGATGCTTCTTTTCAAAATCCATTTTCAAATTCTTAAACCCATCTGGTGCCTGATAGCCCCAGAAAGTCAGGACAGCTCTCCGTCTGGTTCTAATGCTGGATTTGCTCCTCTTCCACCCCAGTTCCAAAAGGAAAAGGGGATTGTTCAAAAGGAGGCAGTAATTGTGAGGCTCTTCCTATGGAAACCACCAGGAGGCATAAGGGATGAATGAAGGGCACCAAGTGCCCATATAGGAGAGAGCTGATGGATGGATCCATCTGGCTGCCAAGCTGTTCCCTTATGCCCCTGCACCGACTCCTCCCGGAGAAGCAGAGAAAAAGAACTTCATAATATTGCTATTTTCATAAAAGAAAAAAGTGGCCACTCAACATTTAGAGCAAACACCAACAGAACACCTGCAGGGGTGAGGCACTAGTTATGGAAAATACCTCCCAGAGCTGAATCAAGCCAGGCTGTGACATTTTTTTCCCCATGGAACAAAACAAAGAACTGCACAAAGAACAGCAGAATCCGACAGCTTAGGAAGCCCTGGACTGCAATGCAATATTTAATTAGATCTCTCTGGCTTTGACTTGCATTCTTTTCTAGTCAAATCTCAGCCCAAAAGTCATTGCAAAGGTATGATAAATGATAAAAACAGGCACAGACGCACCACGTGTTTGCATCAAATTGATCATATAGGATCCAGAGGGAAGATTAGCTAAGTATTTCTCTGTTCCTGATATCTGTCTTATCTTGCCTTTCAGAAGTGGGCATGCATTCATTCATCTACACTGCTTTTCTGGACAGGTGAACACCTCGGTTTCCGAGGGATGTCTGCCTGAATCCATTCACCTCTTCTGTCTCCAGAGCTTTAGTTTATAAAGCAATATCTGCTTCGGGCTGTTTATCTGTCTCTTTTGCCACCTCTTATTTTCCTACCGGCTAAATCTTTGGCGAGTTTCCTCTCTTTCCCCCACCCGAGACACACGACGCGCACGGAAACCGACCAAGTTAAAACCGAGTTTCCAAAAAAACCCTCAGTGGAAGAAATCAAAATACGTCGCTGCGAACTGAACGGCCGCCTACCAATGGCAGGCTGCTTCTTCGTGCTAACCTCGCTCCTCCACAGGAAATAAAAAGGAGGGGGTCGGACGGGGAAGCCAATGGGACAGATCTGGAAGGATGGTTCTCTTCGCCTTTGCCCTGACTGAATCCAGGACTGTAACATGATGCAATCTCTCCGCTACGATGAAACGGGTTCAAATGACAAAAGTCTGGAGAGAGACCACCTCTCCTCCCACCCTGAAAGGGAGCAGATAATGAAACTCTCAGCCCTACAAAGCAACAGCCCAGGCTCCCCCGGTTGAAAGGCCGGTGCCTTTCCCTGGGAAGGGATGGGAGGTTCGGGATGGCAAGCAGAGGGTTTCGTTCCCGGTATCTCGGCCGGAATTCTGCCCTTTCGAAGTCCGGGCACGGGCCGCACCGCGCAGCGCTGCCGGGGCCCGGCGGGGAGCCGAGGAGGACGGCAGCCGCCGGAGCTGCCGCCGCCTGATGCTCGGGTTCCCTCGCAAGCTTTTCCCATGTGTTTCTCCCGGTCAGGAAAACGAGCGAGACTTATTTTTTTTCTTTTTGTAGGCTTGCCTTTTTTTTTTTTTTTTTTTTTTGTGTGTGTTATTATTATTTCTTTTCCAGTAAGCCCCCAGATATGAACTGCCAGCACGAGGCTGTCCGAAGCGGCAGCGGAGCCTCGGCAGAAAAAGCCCTTTTCTGAATCCCAGCCTTTTCCCCTCCCTTCTTTTTTTCCCCTCCCCGCCCGCGGAGCTGGGGAGAGAGATGCTGCCCGGAGGGAGAGGAGAGGGGAGCGGGCAGGAGCCCTCCTACCTTTCCGGCCGTCCTGCCCGCCGCCGCCGCCGGCACAAAGCGGGCTCCGCGCAGCAGCGGGGGTGGGCGCAGCTCCGGCCGCGGAGCGCAGCTCCAAGCCGGGGAGCGCAGCCAGCACCGCACCGCACCGCACCGCGCCGAGCCGGGGACGGGGAGAGGCGGGGAACGGGAGGGGAGGAGGCGCCGGTCCCACCGCCTCCGCACCGCGCAGCCCCCGCCCCGCGGGGAGGGGACAGGCGGAGCCAGGGGAACAAAGGCGGGGAGGTTTGGGGAGCAACCGGTATGGCCCCCCAGCATCCCCCGGACAGGTGGGGGGTCGCGGCTTCCCCTGGGGCAGGTGAGCTGAGGTACCCCCCTCCCTCCCTTCGAGGCAGATGCTGGCAGTTCAAAGGGGGGCTTCCCGCCCCCGAATAAAGCATCCTCGGTGGGAGGAGGCTTTTTTTTACTCCTGAAAGGAGGCTTTCAGGAGGAAATGCTGAAATATTGCGATGGCATAAGCGGAGCTTCAGTGCAGCTCATCCCCGTCCTATTTACACCCAGGAGATGCTGTTAACTCCGGCATTCAGCTGGGGGGGGATAACCCAAAGTGTGGGGTGGGAGCACACCGAGCCCGTTGCCATTCATCACAATTTAAGCCCTTTTGTTCAAATGCTGTAAAATAACGCACAGATGCAACACTGACTTAAAACTGGGTTCTGTTGCCTTAGTTTAGCTCAGTACAAGCTAGATTTAAATCGAGCACAAGATGAGGCTATTTATGCTGACTAAATTTATACTGATAAAAAATGCCCCCTGAGAGCTTAAAGCAAGGCTTTATTCTTCAACAAAATTGCAGGTTGAACCAGTGCAAACTTGCATATGGACAAGGTGGGTAAACATGTTCCAACACTGACAAGTTCACGTATTTATGTTCTTCCCTGTGTATGGAGAAATTGGAAAACTGAGGTCACAAGAGAAGAACATCAGTAAAGGCAACAATGTTTCTTCATCTTTAGTCCAGACAGATGTTTAAGACTCTTCAACTCTTAACAGTTGGATGCACAAATGTTCCTTTGTGAGCAGTATGTGGAGCATGCTACATGGAAGTTCATTATTCTGTACAAGCTCATAGCTTATGTTGTGCATCTTCGAGTATACAACTCACTAAGAATCTTTATTTTTGGTGAATAAAATTTGGTTTGATTTGGCCAGGTCTTCTGTGCTGTTTCATCACCCTCGGTCATTTCAATACCCAGAATAACAGATTTAAACAGGGAAATTTCTGCTTATTCAGCATTTACACTGCATGGCCAGCGAGGATATACATGAGATATACATGAGCCAAAGCCAGGACTGCTGAGCTCACAGTCCAACCTTGTTGGGACAAATTATTTAGCCTAAAATCTCACTTTCAGCTGTCCTCTTTCTTGTATGCCTGTGGGCATGGGCAGGGAAGGACTTGTCTACTGGATGAGCTCTTCTGACAGCAGCAGCCTGCTCCTACCTGCCTTTTTTTCATTCTACTTGTTGGGAGCTGGCAGGAGTGGAGTTTGGAGTAGTTAGTAGTTATTTTTCTGGCAATATTAAAGGGTTTAGTTGGCCTTGAAAAATTAAACCATAGCTTCTCTTTTCCACAGTTCAATTGCTTTCAGCTATTGCTGTCTTAGAGCTACTTGGTTTGTATCAAGACCTGTAAAACATGGTTGTTAGAGAGAACAATCCAAGAGTTTGCTGTAAAAGTACAGCTCTTGGCTGCTCTGGCACAGGCAGTGTAGTCTGTGCACAGCCCCACTGATTTCTGTGCTTCCAGTGAGTACTTCATGGATTTGGTGGCTTTCCTGCCTCCAGCGTGATAAATGTTAATGGCCACATAATATTACACAACACATCAGTGTATAGTCTCTGCCTGCCCCAAGACGTTGTGTGGCCCCTCTGCACTCTGTTAGCAGGATGCTTGGCTCTAGCAACACTGCAGAGTACTTCTTCCACAGAAATGTCCCAAAAAAGTTAGAAAGCTTACCAGCAAAGAAATGAGGAAAACAGTCATCACCAGACAGGCACAAGAAAATAAGCACTTTATGCCCTATGCCAGATGACAAAATGAGGTAACAAGGGGTTTGCTCTTCAGCTGTTGGACAGATTGGTAAGGACTTCTTGTCTTCTGGTGGTAACTCCGTAGGGACTAAAGGATGGGCCATCTATCACAGAGACAAACATCAGACAGCACAAACAATTCCTTTTGAAGACAAAGTCTCTCTAAAGCTGAAGGGCTCAAAAGAATATTTTTCTTATTTGAATTCTGAGTTTCCACAATGCTGCTTTTTAAAATGGCATTTCACCCCACCACTGCCTAGTTCTGACTTGGGCCATATGCATCCTGTGAGCTACTTCAGCTGCAAAATAGACCTCAGTGATTCAATTAATTTCTTTCCCATGAGTCTTAATGACACTATTTAAATACAAATTCTATTTTATAGAATAGGAACAGCATACACTTCCAACACATTATGATCAAAATAAATCGATTATTAAGGAGTTTCTTGTATGGAAACTGAAGTCACATCATTAAAAGGAAATCTGTGGTTCACAGTAACAGTATGTCATACTTTGCACCCAATAAACTTCTTAAACTAATCATCTTCTAACACCAAATAGTACAAGGCAATTTTGTATAAATCTCCCTATTTGAAACACATATCCAACATGTTTGACAAAGCACCTTCTAGCTTTAAGACCAAACATCTCTGCAATATTCCAAATATTGTCTTTGTTCTTAATAATTCCCAATAAATTCCCACTCTATCAAGGGCAACTGCTGTAGAAATAGTCTTCACAAGCTTCAGGCATGACTTGATGAAACTTAGCCATAGGGATGCCCTTATCTTCCTGTAATCTTATTAATACTGGTTATCAAAAAAAAAAAAAAAAAAAAAAAAAAAAAAGAGAGAGAAAATAATCAGAACAAAAAAAAAAAAGAAAATAAACGAGTAGTCCCAGCAGTAAGATATCCAAATATAGTTGTTTACAAGATTGGGACTGACTACCATCAGATAATCTCCAGTGTGTTGAAGGAGAAAGGCATGACAATAATAGGCCATATTTGTTATCTTTAGAAGAGCTATTATGCCTGTTTTAAGAATATTTTTTTCCCTTGGAAAATCAACATTGGATGAAATCTGAGAAACACAGGCATGAAAAAAAAAATCTCCAACCATTTGTTGTGATTTATGTCTTGTAATGAACTCCAAGCAATTTGGATTTGGCTCACTTAGATAATGTAAAAAGGCAGGAAAACATTACTTCAAGCATTTAAAAGTATGGGTCAGTTTTTAAAGATACACTCAATTCCACTTCAAATCAGCCTTGGACTGAGTCCATAAGCAGACAAGTCACTCGTTTAAGAGGCCCCAAAACCTCAGCAACATCCTAGTGAAAAAACAAGTATAAGAAAAGCTATTGAAAGATAGCAATTGATAATTGGCATCCCCCAAAAGCCTTCTCAATACTTTTCAGCAAGACCTTTCAAGATATTTCTACAAGAATAGTGAGTGGGTTTTTTCAGGATCTAAAGTTAAATCATAGCTGTAAGAAAGAGCCAGTATGTACTTGCCATTTGGTACCAGAAAGGCTGTCAAAACAATCTGCCTCTGGGTTCTTTTGGGTGGGGGTTGATGGATTTTTGTTGTTTGAGCAGATATAAAAATCCTACAATTGTCAAAATGCTGATTTCATGAAGAGACCAGATACTGTCCTGTGCAGAAGACACTGATGTGTTGGGCCCCAGAGCAGGCCTTGATGTAAGCCGTGTCCCGCCATGTCCAACCTCCTGCCCTCACATCATGTTGGTTTGGGGGGAAAGGATGGTCTCCGGGAATAGTGAAAAGCAGGCAAAACACTGCGCAATCTGGTCTGTCAAGAGATAGATTGACATTACAGTAATTGCCACTCTCTTCAGTAAAACATAATGATGGCAGGATTTCAAAAACAGAAGGCAAGTTACAGCTTTTTAGAACAAAAATCTTCTGTTACTTTGAAAGTGATTTTTCTGTTAGGAAAACACTAGTGTTTCTACAGCTGTCTCAGATGCTTGAGGCATTTACAAACTCGGAATAAATGTCTTTTATCCACAGCAGAAAATTCTTGATGAAGGGTTGTTGTTTTTTCTTTCCTTTCTTATCATATACTGTGACCCTATTACTGCAGAATCTATTGTTATTAATACTCTCATACACAACTTCTTCATAATTTCTTTAAAAGAGTATCTTTTTGAAGTATCTTTTCAATGAGTTGTTTTTTCTTGGGTCCCACATACTTTCTTGGTTTGCTGGGGAAAAAAATAGTCATACTTTACATGTTTCATACATACTTCACATTTGTTTCAGGAATCTCACAGTGCTTAGTATATATGTGTCCCAAAAGGACTTCTTGTACAGCTAAAACTTACTGTTATAGAAATGCCATTCACCTTTCTGCAGAAAACAAATTTGACAAAGTGTGTGTTAAAGAAACTTCAAGAAGAGGGATTATGCAGTATTTATATAATGCATAGGCCTCTCCTTACTCTCTACAGATAGGTCTTCTCCTGTGTAACAAACCTATTTGCAACTATCTCCTCTTCACAGAGATGTAAAATATCTGAAAATAGGTTCTTCATTCCACTGCTAATTGATTTTGAATCAAGGTGAAGGAGGGAATACAAAAGGTTAATATATACTTTATAGAATCTTAATGTATAGCTGAAAATGGTTCTTTCTCATTCATATTCTTGAGCTAAAGATAAACAAACAATCCCTCCTTCTGATTTCAGTCATAGGGGAATTTCTATATAACCTGACCTTTATGGTCTTGTGCAGGTAAGGTTGCCAGTGATTTCAGTGGGTTTAGCATTTAGCGCCTGACATTTTCAAAAAGCTATGCTAACATCCTTTTATTAGTTGCATATTAAACCCCCCACATCACTGAAAAGTAGTTCTACCTTTGGGTAGTAAAAACTTTAAAAAAATAAAATCCTACTCTCCTTATTTTTATTTTTGTACTAAGCTTGAACCCATTGGGAGATTTCTAGTAAATCTTGGTCCACTTTGACTTTGAATTCAAGCAAGATTAGGCCAAAAGTAGAATCTCAGCCCTTCCCTGCCTCTGCTTTCCCCCACATTGTTCAACAACACATGAAACTCTATACCTTCCTTCTCCTTTATCATCAAGATCAGGGAACAGCCAGTTCCTAAATTTATCACCTTTAAAATAATGCCTGTGTAATGCTGCTGAAAATCTCAACTATTCAGATAAACCCACTCTGTTGTTTTACTTGTGCGTTACTTTGCACTTGTTCCTCCAGGAACACACTTAGGTAAGCACTGTAAAAGCTACTTCAAGTTACTCTGTATTTCTTGACTCTTGAGTTGACTCACTGTGATACAATGTCACTTTTTTTCATGAATAATTTTCTTATTTGCTTGGCCAGATTTGCTTTCAAAGGTACTTTTAACAAGTGAAAAAGGAACAAACTTTTTCTGCTTCAAAATTTCCAGTATTTCCACTTAAGCCAATAAATTAGAAGGATTTTGAAAGAAAAAGACCTTATTTATGGTTGGGCACGTGATACTTTAATGTTTGCCTTCTGTACAGTGTTTGGAAATAAAGGTCTGATATTTACGAGGCTCATTTTACAAGTATTAGGACTCTTTCTTACTGAATTTCTTGCAGTAGATGATTCACCATTTTTTAGTAAGCAAGAGAGGTCAAGGAAATTTTCATACATACTTTTAATTTCAGAATGATAGAATTGTCGCCAAACTAATATTAGCATAGAAATACTAATTTTAGTCATCTCATGAGTGTAGAAGGCCTGAAATATGCTAGTGATATCTGAACCTCTGAACCTATTTCAGAGGTACAAAGGTAAATTACACGTGAAAGCACATAAACTGATACTTGTATTTTTATAGATTATTTCTAAAAAAGTGTATAGACCCTGGAGGAAAGTGTCTGCCTTGAAATTCCGAACATCATAATAAGTTACAGCAACAGAGCCCTCCCACTAACAACAACAGCACATTCTTCTTTAGAACACTTTCATTTTTGCCTCTTCTACTCAAAAAAGAGATATTTTGGCTTCTATTAGGTAATTATATTCTCTTCTGTGACATTTAAAATGTAATAAATAATTTCAGTAGCCTTTGCTTATCATGTTATTTTTATTGCACTATAGAAATAGCTGGTTATTGCACTGAAAAAAAGAGGATTAAGGAAAAAAATGCAATTTGAACAATATGATACTTATACAGTGACTCATAAAGTCCTGCAGGCACTGCCGTCTATCAAAAATAGCTAAGAGATGAAAAAATTCTAGTATAAAGTTGGCAAAACTGAGGACCCCCAAGTGTCTGTATTCCAAATCCTTAACTTCTGAGAGAGATTTTCTTTTTAAAGTTTGACAGGTAAAACTGTCAAGTTGAAAAAACAGTATTAACCTGTTTCCAAAACAGAATTATTCCAGGCCAGAGAACTGGGAAAATTCAGACAACCATTAGCAACTTAAATTTTTTAATTTTCTATCAATCATGTTACCTGTTTAATTATAAGTTAATAGGAAATGTATAGATAGTAGTGTAAAAAATTAAAATTACTTGTATGTCAGAATTCAGGAGCATATCCACTTGGGGAACAAAACGAAATCCCAGCAGCTTGCAATAGTGGGGCTAGCTCTACTATGGCTTCAGCATAATGTATATCTGTATTTAAAAACTCAAAGTCATTCTTACCTTTCTTCTTCCCCTGTAAAAAAAGATGTTACAATGTTTGACGTAATGCGGTGAATATAAAGCAAGTACTGCAACGCCTTTATTCAGTCAGACCACCTCCTGCATACAATGTACAATGGGCTGAGAGGAGCTTGCAGAAGAATTATTAAGGGCAAAGAAAGGTTTTAGTGGGGAAAAGAATTAGAGAATGCAATAAATGAGTGCACCATTATGAGTGCAGAAAACAGGTCAACTGCAATCATTCAGGACACAAATGTAACAAGATTCAGAAAAAGAAATCAAGGATGCTCAGACTTCTAAGAGGTAAGTACGTCATAGCCAAGACAGTAAACCTGTTGCCTAAAGCCATGAATCATTATACATTTAGATATGTGGGAAATGTTGCTTTTGTCCATTTTTAGTTTCTGACCGACCACTGGGGAGCTGCTGCTGTTGGGCAGCCTGGCACAGAAGGACTGGCTGGTCCAAACTGCCTGAATGCTGTTCAACTAATTAAAAAAAAAAAAAAAAAAAGGAATCTATCTCCTTACAAATACCTGTGTGCATAGTAGTCAAGATGGCAAACACTGAGTGGTAGGAAGAAAATGTGCATGAAAGGAAGAGCACTTAGAAAACCACAAACCTACTTCCTTCTCTTAGGTGTAACTCACAGAGATGGTGGCTGGGAGGAGGGAATAATAACAAGCTGCAATAATCCCAGAAAATTCAATTTGCACTGTGTGCTTCATTACCAGAGAAGTAAACTATTGAGATCCAATGTTTCAAAGGCACGCATTTTTACTGAGCACCACCTTGTCTAACATGGCTTTTCTCAGAATAGGAAGAGTGAGAAGGGATAGAAAAACTCCAAAGGCCTGGCCCAGCACCTCCCATGAGCCTGTGAGGATTTATCCATACCTCAAAAGCAGCCTGGATATGAGACAGAAATGCAAACTTCCAGCATAATTTTACATGTTCACCTAGCTCATCTGCAAATAGCAGAACAGCATGTTTCTGCAGATGTGTGAAAAGGCTAATAAAATTAATGGTCTGGCTTGGTCACACTTGGGAAATGTTAAATAGATGGTTCCTCATCAAAATGAAGAATGCAAGACAAGGCACCTTTCCCAGTCTGAACTGTATTCTTTTTTGTTCACATAAAACTAATCTTGTCTCAAAGGGTTGTCACATTCCAGGTAGCCTCTCACAACTAGTTATTTTCTTGTTTCTGCAATTCCAGTTTTCAGAGTTTTCCCCAGAACCACAAGGAAAAGAAATATCAGAAGGTCAGACAAAAATGTCCAGCCTTCTCAGACAGCTATAATGGTAATTTGGCATGCCTGGTTTCCTATCTGGAATTATTGGTCAGATATTCCTCATCAACCACAAAAATCCATGTGTTCCTTTGTCTCAAAGACTATGATGATGAAATATGTTGGCTCTTTCATTGCTCCGTTTTGAGACGTGCCTTTTTTAAAATACATGAGGTGAGAATTAGGTCATCCATCAGGGTTGTCATGAACAGCTGAGACATACACTTCAGATCCAAGTATGAAAACGAAATCTCTGACAGAATTCCCTTGCTTATTATATACATATCAAAATAGGTTCCTTCACCACCTATATTGAGCTGCATAGCCATATCCATACATAACAAAACAGTGAAAGACAGCATTTCCTTGAAAACAGGGCTACAGAGCAGTATCTTGATAACTTGAAAGAACGTTATCTAAAAAACAGCCCATGATTTGCTAAGATTCTCAGCTTGTTACTGCCCGTGTTGGACCACATTATCAGATGGAATATTCTGGCAAAGATTTATCTAATTACTCTGAAATGGATTTTTCATTTCATAATGCTATTTAAGATTAGCATATGGAACACTAGAAATAAACCAGAACATAGATTATGCATGTTAGTCTATTCACATTTAATAAGACACTTGTAATTTCCTAAAAGAAGACTACATGACTAAAACTCCAATTTGCAGTTTTTAAATGAGGAAAATATGATATATTTTAGAAACAGAAATGTTGTATTCCCTGGTATGCCATGTTCTCCTTCATGGAGCTTAGGTGATGTACAGAAGACTTAACAATGAAATGAATGACACTACTCACTTTATGGCCCTTTTACACTGGTGTATTTGGCTGCTGCCAAAGCCAGCATACAATATCATACTGTAAATGAGAAATTAGTTAGGCCAGAAAGCATAACTAAATAGGTCCCTACACCATATGACAGTAGATGCTTTAAATATAGAGTGATACACTGACATGTATCATCTGAGAAATAGAACAGCTTACTGAGTTATGCCACCTTTGCACAGAACAGACATCTACAGACCATTTCAAACTTTCAGGAAAAATTAAATAAGACAGACACACAAGAGTACTTGTTCATCTAACGTCAGCAAAGGTTTTGTGTATAGAAGCCAAAATTCCTTTTTGGTTTTGGCTGGTAGTAGGAACGTAAGTTGATAAACTAACTGTCTTCTAAAACATTTTTGCGTGTTTGGCATCAAATACATGCCTGCTCAGTGAATAATATAATGAACACAAAGAATTACTGTCTAAGGTGTTTTGTGAGATCTGTGCAGTTCAAAGTACCATCTTGATGGCTTGAAAGTGAGTTGGTAACATGCTTTAGGAACTATGGTTGTAAGATGGGTATTCCACTAATTTGGTAAAATCTGTCTTACTATTTTCACTTGCAGACTGCAGGCATAGAATTAATTTCATCTGAGATTAGATAGCTTGCAATGTATACTTCTGCAGTTGCATTAGCTTTCTTACTGTATTCAGTGGACAGAAATATCATATATGCAATTCACATAACTAGTTTTGAACATTAAGATGTGTTTTAAGTGTTTTTTTCTCTTCACTGACCATAAAAGGGAGCACAGAATAACAAATTGACTTATAAGCAAACAGATAGGTGATGGGGTACCACTCCTAGGTACAGTTGTGCATTCTGATTAAGAACTGATGCTCATGAACCAAAACATCAACTCTCGTACAACAAGAGTTGTATCTGATTCAGGTCAGGTAGGACAAGAATCTTCAGGTGACGCTTTTAAGACTCTTGATGCTATAACTGGCTCAAAACCACTCACATGCCTCACTGTCCTCACTTGTCATCACCTATACATTTGCATGATACAGTACAGCAGTATGGATCTGTAGATCACGTGTTGCTTAGTGATGCACATTTTTCTTGCAGCATAGGTTGTATCCTGCACCAGTACAATAGCTGCCACAGTTGAAGATCCACATTGAACCTGACCTGCACAGGTATATGGGTTTCTTTGATCAACCTGCAATTTTTTTTTACTCACAGAGAAGATGCCTGTAACCAATGAGATGCCTCCAGAAGGTGTAGATGAGAAGAATGGTCTTCACCAACATCAGACTTCAACATCGTTCTCCACGTGATGGTTCTCCTGGATTTAGATTTTCATAGTACAAATGCACCTTGCTGATGATGTTTTAAATTGGCCTGTTTTGGAGTGCTGAAATAATTCTCACATGTAGGCAAAATATAGAAAGCTGTTCTGAAGTTGAAGAGTGTTATAGATGCAGTTTACAGGAGATCAGGATCTCTCACAACTGGCTAATGATCTTGTACTGAACATCACCAGTGAAGTAGCTTTTGCTTGGTGAGATGTATCAGTCGATAGATGGACTGTTTAAATCACTACCAACTTTACAGGAACTTGACATCCAGACATACACTTAGTGCTCTCCTCACTTCACAAAACTAATGCAAATGCCATACCTACCCAGGAGCAGCAGGCCAATCTAAAAAATTATACACACATTAGCAAACATTCAGTTATGTCTTTGTTTTAATGAATTTTTTAAATATTTGTATCATCAGACAAAACATTTAGGTCATGAGAAAATATTTATTTCCAACAGCATGGATTTCGAAAATTAGTTGGAAGAAGAAGGCATGTTCAATGCTATGGTTTTTCCAATGCTGGGTCAGTTGAAACAGTGTGTTGTAGTGCATATATTAACCAGTTACCTTATGGAAATGCGAAAAGACATAGTGAAGTAGGAAGTGAGTACAAACATCCAAGGCAGTAAAAATGCAGAATACTGACACATGGCTGGAAAATGTACTTTTTGTAATGCTCTTTTAGTGTCACACAAAACTAGCAACTCACTTTAAAACGTTCTTTGTCAGCAACCATACTTTTGACCATATGAAATTATTAAATTTAATACAGTCTTTCAGCTGGAAGAGATATTAAGCCTAACGCTCATATCAAATGCTTAGATTTTGTTAGCTTTGCTCGTTATTTAAGATAGTTTCAAGGTACTGCACCAATATCACATAGTTGTGGATTTTTTTCTTAAATTGATTTGTACAGAAACATGCAAATAGTAATGCATGAGGGTTTTATATATTTGATTATAATTGGATGTATTATTGATAGAGCACACCAAGCTTTTTTTCTTACATTTTATGCTGAACTGTTCCATTTCCACACCTACCAGTTGCCATCATAGTTCTTGTGGCTTACTGTGTAAAGCCAGAAAGTGGAGAAAGTAAGAATGTCTTTACTTAGGACATATATATTAATGAAAATAATTCTTTTATAGGTAGATATATCTATCTACATATAATTAAGATTACATGGTATTTTTATCAGCATGAAATGTAAAAAAAAAGTTCTCCAAACACCCCAAACTAGTAGGAAAACATAGTTAACTGGCACAATACACTCTTAAACCAGTTTGTATAAGGCTTCAGTTTTCCTGATGAATGGGATTAAATTTTTAAGTAGGTCTGTATAGATTTTAGTCATTATAACTGTTTTATGTCACAATATATTCTTAATAAAATAAAAACTCTTGTGTTGTAATTAAAGATAGCTAGTTACCTTCTAGACAAATATGATCTTTTAGAGAGTAGGCTGTGTCTAAAGTATAAGAAGTAGAATTAAGGTGCTTCCATATTTTTGCTTTCATTCTTACAAAGTACCACACATAAACAAATTGCAATATTTGCTTGTGGACATGCTTTTCTTTGGCTTTTACCATATTTTTAATAGCATGTGATCCCCCGTTGGAGAATTTCATATTCCTTACTTACTTGATTTTGTAAAAATTGCATTGTAAAACTTAATGGAACAAAATGTTGGATGCATTACCTTTGTCACAGCTACACTTTTTCTCTTCCTTTCATAATTTCCATTTGCATCAAGCAATAACTGCAAGCAACAATAAATTTAAAGCTATATTTTTTGCACGTTGTAAACTGGGTAGGACCAGGAGTTACTGACAAAACCATCTGGTCATGCAAGATTAGCAAATTCTCTGTATTCCAATGCATTGCCATCTAATCTGTCCTGTTTCCCCCAACACATACTAACACAATGAAGCTGGACAATGGTTCAACAGCAAGTGCATGTGATAGTTCTGGCAAGACTATTTTTGTTTTGATTAAGCACATATTTTATCTGGGAGGGGCTAGAAAAGCAGGGCCCTTTTCTTCAGGTCATTCCGCTTCCAAAGTGCCAGACGATCAAATTCCTCAATGCTCATTTTGAAGACTTCCTGGAACTCTTCAGGGGACAAATGCCTCTTGAAAATGAAAATACAAAAGGTATCATTAAGCTCTTCTGTGCACAGGAATATTTCTGCCCTCCCTAAGTTTTAAAACACACCACAAAATAATGTGTTAGGATTTGCATTTAAATTCCTAAATTGGTTCTGGAAAAGACCGCATCAAAACCAAATGAGCTCAGAGTAGCTGGGAAATAAAATTATTGATGGCAGTAGTGACTTCTGCAAAGAAATATCTTTCCAATATAGTTCCAACTGAGCAGAAGCCATTGTCCTCGGGAAAATGATGTGTTTATACATGGTGCTTGATGACAGAGCACGCTAAGACAAATTTAAGATATTCCAGGACTTTAAAGAGATTGATAACAATGTAATTTCAGAGTTGGATTTGTTATGCCTTGATCTTTAATGAGAGTGGTGGATGCCACATTGGTCCACTAATAGCAGCCTTTTAACAAAGGAAAGAGCACACTGCTAAATTCTTAAATCCAAAATGTGCTTATCCATGGGGATAGACTCATATCAGAAGCCCAAGCTGGGTAATGTTGTTGGTTTTTTTGAAATGTCAAGAACTACACTTCTATTTGATGTTCTCATGATTCAATATAAAAAAAAAGGAAAAAAAAGAAAAAATGAGAGAGAGAAATAGGGGAAAATACCAACAAAAAGAATTGGAAAGAGGTAAGATAACAATTGCCTAATAATTATTAATATAAACACAGAAAAGACCGAAAAGATAAATATGTGAATTAGAAAGGAATATCATATCAAATTCTTCTAATAATTGTGGACTAACTCTTGTTCACGTATTTCAGTAGTATGAGTTATGGTTCTCTGTTCCTGATGTGTCAAGAGCACACCATCTGAAAGGGACAGATTCGGTGCAATGAGAAGTGCAAATTACAATCTTTAAACATGGACATTCCTCTTCCACAAAGATTTCCTTGAAACCTGGGACCAGCCTTGCAAACTAACACTCTCCTCCACAGCTGAGCTTTTGACTTGAAGTTCCCAAGGTGCAGCTCTCCTTCCAGGTACACCCCAGCAGCCCTGTCCCAAGCTCATTGTCAGCCTGCTGAAGCACCCCTGCATCCAAAACCGAGGTCTCCCAAAGCTACTGAGCAGAGCAAATGCTTGGACGTGCCTCACACAGCAGAATCAGAGTCATCACATATTAGACAATTGCATTATTTCTAGGGAAGGATATTAGCTTTTTCCTTTTGTCTTGCATCCTTTTAGTTGCAGGACTTCCCAGGAGGTGAGAAACCAGGGTTCAATGTCCTCGTCACTTGAAAGAGGCTCAAACATGCTACTTAGTCCACATCACTCATTCTCAAGACACACACCAGTAAGCCAGCCAGGAGGATCATTTCAAAGGAGATATAGTCCTCATGAATGTGAATAATGCTGCCTCCAAATCTGACTGCAAGACGCTGAAGGTAGAGGGGCACACAGCACTCTCCAGGGGAAGGGGAGTCACTGGGTCCTTCAGACGATGCTTTTACTGGTAATTCAAATAAATCAAGGTTGTCTATCATTTTAATCCAGGTCCTAGCATCATCTCGCCACTACTAGCCAGCGCTTGCCACTATTAGCCAAAATTGTTCCAGGGAGCATGCTGACGTGCCCTGATAATCCCACAATGGTTTACCTGACCAGGATGGACACAGCCCCATCAGCCTATTTTGCAAAGCTATTTTTTTCGAAAAATTCAAAAGCAAAATTTTATTTTCCACGTACTAACAATGCGTTTATCTTTGTAATGTAAATTACTCCAGGAAAATAGATGAAATTGTTTATAAAAAATCACTACATTTAATTACCTTGAATGGTCATCTTGGGCCTTGTGGTTTCTTAAAAAAGGACAGCCTTGATTTTTTTTCCCTTGAGATTCCACATATTCAGAACAACAGTGACTAAGAATTTGGAACAGAGCCTTCATTTTTCATTTGACCAATGTTAGCAACTCACCATAAGCGCTATGCATAGCATGGAACAAACACGCCATGCATATTTGGCAAAGAACATCCTGTTTTGCATGGAAATAAGCAACATCTGACAATGTATTTTAGAAACAATCTCTCACTGACAGAATTTAATTGTACTGGGTTTGGAAAGAAAAAGTAACTTTTCTCTGCATTGATTTTTTTTTTTTTTTTTTGTTCCATATATTCCTGGTAATCCAGCGGAAAAACGTGAGAAAGCTTAACTTCAGCAATTTCTCACAGCAAGGAGTAAATTCTGGAATTGAAAAAGAAGTCTGGATGAGTAAACTGTAACATATTTTCTTTTATCTTGCTTTCTAGATTGTGGATAAGACCTGAGATGTCCCCTCACTCAGGAGAAAGCAGTGACAAACTGTAGCTCATACTCAAAGAGAAAATCAGAAAACCTATTCCCTGCAGGTAAATCCACTTTGCCAATCATCCAAAATCATAGGAAGTATAAAACTTTAAAAGGCTTATACTTCCTTCCACCAGTTTTTTTCCTGAGGTGAATTACACCACAACTTCCTAGAAACTGCTGTGGTCTCATCAGATCCATTCCAACACTGAAGGTCAATGGAGAGAGAGTCAGCCAGCCCTATGTCAGGCCTCAAGCCTTTTCTGCAGAGTGTCAAATACTTGCTATGCTTCCCCTCCCAATGAAGCCTGCCACCAATCTCACTACAAGCTCTGAATTTCCCCCTTTCTGCTGTACTTTGCCATTTATCATTTTGCTTTGCCCTCAGGCTTAGCAAGCTTTCAGTTTGCAGGCATCTATCCAAGCCAGTATGAATTAGATGTGCACTCTGCTTGTATCCAAATGACATTACCTTCATTCCTTGCATGCACACATTTTCTAATTATGCTGAAGTTTATTTTACACCAGCACTACTTTTTTTTTTTCCTCATAGAAGTTCTCAGTTGGTGCCCCTTGGTCCAAAAGGAGATGAGAGTTTCCAGCCCAGAGATGCAGCAGCAGAGATTTAAGTAGGGAAAGCATGACTTTCACCTCCCATTCCACTAGGAAGTTTCTTTGCTTTTAATTCTCCTCCACATAGTGTGTCCCTGACTAATGGTCAGACTGCAATATTTGCAGTCTATAAACTTCTTACTCCATCAAGGCATTACCCAAATGCAAAATTAATTCTAGAGGAAGGGAACAGTTCCCTTTGTTCTTAACCCTCTCTGATGGCACTGGTCTGTTCCCAATGTAGCATAATTCCCACTGTTCTCCCTGCATCTCAGAAACTTTCACCATTTCTTTATTAAGGGAGATGGGCTCTAGCTTTGGGACTGACCCTACAAGCAGCAATGATTACAGGTCTGTCTGTAAATTTTGGAATAAACCTTGATCCCAGAAAGACGTCATCAAACTGGCAAAGCTTCAGATAAAAGTAACAAAAGTAATCATGGGTTGCAGAGTTTGATTTATGAGGAAAGACTAAAAGGCCTAAGTATGTATAAGCTTAGCCAAATGATGACTAAGGGAGAATATGGTGAATGTCTAAAAGTATTTGAAGGGTCTAAACACCATGGGAATAGGGCAGGGTGGGAAGCTGGTGTTCATACTTTGTATGTGTGACATTAAATGTTGTCTGCACTATTGTTGTGACTTTCTTAAACCTTACAGCTTTAAGACCTACAACTCTTCCCCAAAAAAGGCAGAGAAAATGCACCACTAAAAAATATTAGATTGATTTATCTTTCTTCTCAGCTATTTGAACATTAATTTGTCTTAACTGAAGCGTTCCCTTGTCTCATTAGTCAAACAAAAGAAGGGAAATTGAAAATTATGTGTAGGGAATAGGGAGGATATTCATCTTGAGGTATGAGAAAAGATGTGTGTGCAAAGCTATGCTTTACAAGGCCAAGAACATTATATCTTGTTTGGTTTTTTCCTTCCTTTTTTTAATGATCGGATCAGCTTAAACTATCCAGCTACATTAATAGTGCATCATTGGGCCATTAAATGAATGGCCCAACTTATTAGTAAAAGCAAAATTCCTTCCTTTTTTTTTTTTTTTTTTTTTACTAGTGTTGGCCTTATTTAGATAGGAAGTCTGGATGTTTTACAGCATGCTAGTAACCAGTGCTTAATTCCCTTTGTGACAATTTGGCCGTATTCAGGCAGCTTAACTCAATGTACTTCTCTGCTTTGCATCACCAGCAAAGCTGGGCACACTGAGAAGAGTACAGGGGACCACACTAAGGTCCCTTTCTGCCTACCACTCTGAACTGGCTGTATTTAAGTGAGCTCAGTTTGAAAATTGCATAGTGTGTAGCTGCACATTAACATGATGCTACTTGAAAGCTCTGCTAAAAGATAAATAGCTTAAAGATGGTTTCTTACTAAAATGACTGCTAAACCACAGCTCACAGCATCAGAACACTAGCATTTTGTATATATGTGTGAAATTGTCACACTAGAAAGGACTACCACATCATATTGTTGTGATAAAATTGTATTAATCTGAGGCTTGTAAAGTCAATAATGCTCAACCTTTTGTTCTGGGGAGCATATCATGTCAGCTTGCATGACAAATGAGAGAAGGACAGGGCAAATCAAGTTCAGTAAAGTACCGGTCCCACCAGATGTGTCCATGGGTCTCAGCAGTGGCATTGTATGGAAGAGGAGAGTCGTGTCTCCAGAAGCACAGTTTTCTCACCTGCACTGACAGCATTTTGAATTACCGAAATGGGGTCAATACATTGGCATCCCACTTTGGGAAGCCTGAAGGTGGCCTGCAGCTTGGAAACTGAATGCTGCTGCTGTAATTCCTCACCTGGACGTTACCTATATGCCGCCGTCCTGTGTGGGAAGGGTCCCCACACCCCACTGTAATTATGCAGCTAGCTCTCCTACAACATACCCATGCACAACAGAAGAATTAAAGCACAAATGTTTCTTATTAAGACATACAGAACTAAGCAAGGGCTGAGCTAAGCGTCTCTGCTGCAGCGCAACCACTATCATGGAAAACCCTCATGCTTTATGAAACACGGTAATTAAAATGAGCAGTACGGATACATGCTCATTTTTGAGTCTCTCAGAACAAAAGTAATTAATTGCACATTCAAGTACTTACTCCTCAGTGTTATCTCAAAAAGAAGTGATGCTTTTTGATGTAAATTAATGAGGCTTGCCTCTGTTTTTTCTGTCGTCTGTTAAAAAGTCACTACTCATTCTAAATAGAGTTATGTTTATTTAATTCAATGAGATTTCTTTTCCCCAAGAATAATTGTATTTTTAATTAAATTCAGAGATCTTCAAAACTGATACTTAAGAACATGGCATTACTGTGAATAAGTCACAGAAAGGGAAAATTGCAATTAACCTAGAGCCACACTGCAGTAAGTTGTGACCAGGTCATGCTGTACAAGCATGTTTATTCTGTGTCAGTAATTGGATGGGAGTCTTCCTGTGAAAATCTGCTGATGTAGGAAATCCAGGGGATATCATACTTCTCCATGAGTCAATATTGAACCAATGAACCAACAACACAGTGGATGGCAGGAGGTGATGAGCTGAAGACTAGAAAAATCAAAGTCCTAATTCCTAGATGTCATTTAAAACCTAGGGTTTGTTTCTCTTTTGCTTTTTGTTACATTATGTTATAGGAAATGACATCTGAGAGTTACATTGCCTTTGCCTGAATCCATAGTGAATCTTTCAGCTAGTCACTCTCTGAAGCACTACTGTGCACTCTACTTTATAGAGTGTAATTTTAAGTAATTGCCCATTTCAATTAATTTTGGTCCTTGTAACACTTCCAAGCTCTGATCCACAAAATCCAGAAGTAAAAGCTACAGGATTCTATGATTTTTTCCAGAGTCTTCAAAATACAAACCAGTCAAATTAAACTGTGATTTACGGGGAAAGATTTATCCATAGGTAAGGAAGCATTCATGTAAATAACCAGATCTCCAGCGTACTTAATGTAGAGGCTTTGTTGGTGGGACAGTCTTTTCCTGCATTCAGATTTCGAATGTTAAAAGTATCTCAACTGAATACATTTGGAACAATAATAGCTGCCTCTCTTCTCTAGTTCTTCTCCTCTCCCTCCCATTCTCTTCTCCTGTGCCTCTCAAAGTTAGCTCAAATATTACTTTCAGATGCCCAATCATAATTTTCTGGAAAATTTTCTCTTTGATCTACTGAATTTAAAATCCTCATTCTGCTTCCACAAGGCTTGCACTTTCCCCCCTTCTTTCTGTTGCACTGCTGGGGCTCAGCAGGCTTTTCAGAGGTTTCTTCTAAGCCTACTGCATGGCTAATTACAAAACTGTAATCCCACATTCCCAAGGGAGTACTCAATGTTATGCTCATCTACAAAGTAATTAAGCTTCACGCTCAATAAATATTTCAAACTATTAAGTAATTATGTGATAGGGGAGGGAATGTTAAGAAACAGCATGAGTTGCCACCTAATGAACTTCAAAAAGTATCTAAAGATAACTAGTGCACCTCCATTGATCAGGGAGATGAGGCAGTAGGTGCTGCTACGCTTGAGGTTGTACTAGATGAGGGGCACTTATTCACAACACTGAACAGTTATGCAACTTGGAGCACTCATGTGACTTAGTCTTGGCAGGAGGTGTAGATCCCCATCTCTCCTCTGCTTCCACAGAGCAATGTGGGTCCCTGAAAAGGCTCCCAGGAAAAGCATTGCAATAGAAGCAGCACGGAACAGAGCGTGAAACCCTTCCCCCTGCTGATGTAGACCCAAGCATCTATACAAGGCTCCCTGACCTGTGGATATATCTAATTTAGTATCTCAGGGCATCATGAAACTTCACAGAGAAGGTGCATTCCATTCAGCACTACTACTGTGGGGTAGTTAAATATATAACCTCTTATGAAATATCACAAGGCACAAGGAAAATATTCTGCAATAGCACTGTATGTTCAGTGTTTTCCTCACCTGTGTAATTATGCCATAAGCTGAAAAGATCCAAGTATTTGACTCAGGGGTATCAATATATTACCTACACAGTGGTACACAGTAGAACATCTCTGAAGATTACTTATGCCATCATTCCGTCACTCAACTAAATGAGCCTTTTCATATTGACCATTACATAGGTCTTCACCTTCAACAGACTGCTGATAAAAATGTTACATAATTAAGAAAATAATTCATAAATATAACTAAATCAATGAATCCATCATGAATTATGAAAATAAAGAGAGGATCTTGAGTTTCAAAAATTTAAGACATTACCTGCAGTTTTATCTTAAGAGGTAGATTAATATTAAACTGGAGAATCAAATTAAGTTATTTATTGCATTTTCATGCATGTTCGCCCTAGCATAAACCTGGATATTTGTCCCAGACTCACAGCTTGGTTTGGTTTCAGGTGGAATGCCTATGGTCTTTAGGTCTGATACAAAAAGGTATGCTGGAGTAAACATGAAACTTTCAATATTCATTCACTTTTGGTAGAAAATCCCTTAAAGCAGCTTTTCCAGTTTCCCTTAGGTTCTGCTTGAGTGCTTCCATAATAAGAATTCTCCACATCTAATCCCTGTTCAACTCCCACACTGTTTGCACTCTGACAGGAATTAGCTTTTGTACGTATCTTGTAATTTCTAATGTGTATTTTCATTTTACGACAGCTCTTTTCACAAGGGCTTTGAAAACTGACGTAGACATCCAGCCTTCACCACAACGCAAGCACATGCCTAGAATAAGAAACATCACACAAACATTTTGCAAGTTAAACAGTGTCAAGTTCCACTGAAGTAGGCACACTGCACTTTTTCACTCCAGGTTATAAGCTTCATTGTAAAGTGTGCCTGTAACCTCAAATTCAGCCCCAAACTACAAACTGCACTTCTCTATGTAAAAACGGATAGCGTTCCGGTTTTGCCCTGATTTTCTCTGATCTGAGCTCCAGAGGAGGTGGGACACACAACATTATTTGTATGAATGACATCTAGGAGCTGGGACTGTTATAAATTCAGGCTCAATTACTGGAAACCAGTCCTAAAATGGTTGCAGCCCAAATGGCTAGGACCCAGGGTGGTTGTTGAATAAAAACTAGTGGAAAAAATGTCATCCCTAAAACAAATCCAGACAAGCAGCTTCAGGAGGAAAAGCATGTTTGAATTAATGCAAGTGCTCTGTTCAAACAAGACCGCACCCATGTTTAAATCTCTCATTTCTGTTTACAAGAGAACAAGGTGGCAGATGAAGGTTTGCTACTTGACATTCCAGAATATTTTTGTCCTTAGCAATTGTTTCAGTGTATCCTTGTTAAACAAAGAATGAACAGGCTCAAACAAAAGTGCAATAATATATTTTCTACTGTATTTGATAGGCATGAATAAACAATGTTTTAAACTCTCTGGCATTCAAAAGAAAAGCCTAAAGAAACTAAGATACATTAAGATAAGAAAATAAAATGAAGAGGGTTTCCAAATGGATGACTCCAACTATGTTGGCTTTCAAAACTACCAGCCTGTGACCACAAAAGAAATCTTATACTCTCTGACAAAAGCAACTTCAGGAGCAAAATAAATAAATCTATTTATCTATGCAGCTGGGCATGGACTATCAATTTGGATGTGCAAGCACTGAATCACATTGTTGTGACTGAATAAGAGGAAAACAATACTCGATCTAAGATAAAAGTATCAAGTGCAGGCTTTTAGGAGCTCAAGGCCTAAATCATAGATGGTGTTCAAGTACTTAAAAGAGGTATCAAGATTTTCAAAAGTGTCCAGCCCAACTTCCTTTGGAAATGAAACCAAAATAGGTCATGTGGAACACCACTGGGAAAGTAGCAGGTATGTGTATGGAATGTGCTAATGTGTACCATCCAACAGTGATGTCTTAGCCCTGGGAAAACCAGGGCTTAAGTTGTCCAAAATAGGGAAGTTTGCTCCAGGACACCTGTATTCTAACCTCTGCATAATAAAATGATCCTTTTGACACAGATGTTCCAAGACAGACCAAATTATGTATATTTTTCACAAATGCTATTGCAGCAAAGGTAGCTTAGAATCCTATTTTAAATATATGTTATCCAACATAAGATCCAGCAAATAAGAGACCTATGGAGGTCTTCAAAGGAGGGCCAACTTTAAAATTACACCACATCCCTCAAGGCCTTGTCCAGCAAGTTTTGCATGCCTCCAGGGCTGGATATTCCACAGCCTCCTGGGCAACATGTTCCAGTGCATCACCCTCCCAGTGAGGAACCTGTCCCTTATAATAACTGCAATTTCCCTTCCTGAAACTCAGGATTGTTGCCTTTTGGCCTTCCAGTGCCCCCTTCTGAGAAGTGCGTGTTTTCCTCTATAACCCCTTTTCTGCAAAGGTGCACTGCTGACTCATCTTCAGCTTGTTTTCCATGAGCACCATAGGGTACTTTTCTGCAGAGCTGTTCCCCCCATCTTGTGCTGTTAAATGGTGTTATTCTCTCACAAGTGTAGGAATAGGGATATACCTTCACTGAACCTCTTGAAATCCCTCTTGACCCATTCCTCTAGCCTGGCCAGGTCCCTCTGCTCACCAGAGCATCAACTGCTGTCCTCCCCAGTTTGTATCATCTGCAGACGTGGTGAGGGTGCAATTTTTTGTCTTCACCCAGACTGTATGACCCAATCCTGTGCAACTGCTATGTTGCTCTGTCCATTATCTGAATTAACTTGTTCTTCACCATTTCCCGTTACAATAGCTCACAGGAATGCTCGTCCGTTCATCTAATATTAGAATAAATAGCACTGCCATACATATAAACTTTGAAAAAAATTCCTGGGCCAAATTCTTATCTAGTATAAATTCCTTGCATTTCTAATCAGCTTGCATGAAATGAAGACCCAGGCTATTCATTCAAAAGTCAGAGTGCCAGTAATGTATTAAAAATCAGCAGGTCATTTATTATAACTAGCTCTCAATGCTGCATGTATTAGTTCACTGTTGGCATAAATATCTCCTGGAGAAGCACAAGACCTGGGCTACTTCTGCCTCACTGCTGAATTAGAACAAGCAAACAAAAACATGCCGAGTGTTTCTACGCTTAGATATATGTGCTTTTGAAGAGAGAATTCCTCTTATTTGAACGCATTTATTACCAGTTGAGCCTTCCTAATCTTTAGATACCTCTTGGGCTTAGAAAAATATGCCTTTTTACAAGAAAATATTTTTTTTAATCCTTAAAATAAATTTCTTACACAACAGTGTAATCTTGAAAATACTCACAATGGGAGCAAAGTTAGGAAAACACTACCACCCACTAAAACCCCACCCTCCTGTCGTCCTCAACCACTAGCTGAGGCCTTTGTTACGGCCTCCCTTAATTTGACCCAAGGAGCTAATAGCATTTACTTGAGTTCACTTTTCATGACAGCAGCATTCAATATAGGAGACTACGAGGAAATCAGGGAGAAACAATAGTGCCTTTTCCATGACATCTATGCTGGATCATTCAAAGTTCGTAACAAACTGTTTCACAAACTGGAGCTTGCTTCAAGTCAACTTGCAGGAGGGCTGTTAAATAAAGCTAGTTTATGCAGATTCACTCAACTTATTGCTCTTAAGTAGACTAGGAAATCAGAAACATGACATGTGAGAAAACTCTAATCATCCTGGACAGGGTAGACTACTTTCAGTTTCGATAACTGATATAAAACACAACGGTTCTAAGTCTCTTTTCAGTGACACCACCTGTACCCTGCGTCAGTGACACGACAGCCGTCATAGCCATGAGCTCGTTCTGATTTGTAGCAACAAGCGAAAGGTGAGGCGTCCAACCACAAAACTGATTATAACAAAGCTGGAATATTAGAACATGGATTTCTTTTCTTAAAATGTTTTCCAAGATAAATCACTCTACAGTTTGGATAATGCCTGGGCTTAGCAGTGCTATCATCTTCACTACTTCTGTAGGCACAATCCAGCCCTTCAAGAGTGACACTTGCTGTGCAGGATGAAAACATAAGACCAGCTGGCAACTCATTCTGCTCAGAGAGAGCACTTGCCTCTGAGGGATCTGTGGGCATTGAACCATACCCTCTAGTGAATGCGAAACAGAGCTCAAGAAAACGTGACATCTAACCTTAAAACCTGCTTCCCCCTCTTGCTTCCCAAAAGCTTAAGGATACCAAAATACACTAAGTGGGTCCTCTCCTAACACTTGGGGTATATGTCTAACCCTGGTTTGTTCCTGTGCAAACCTATAAATGTAGTCTTGGGCTCCCTGAGTCCTGGGTCTTGCCCAAGCCTGAAATCTGCTGAATGTACAAGTCAGCAAGTAAGTTATAATTTTTTTCCCCCTGCCACAAGAGGAAATAATGATAAATTGCTTTTCTATGCAAAGCCACTTATTTCCAGCAGCTCTGTAATGCAGAATGAAGGGATGGGAAAGAGGGGAAGAGGCTGGAAGGGAAGGCAACAGTTTGTGCCTTTCAACTCTGCATATGGTTTGAATGTGTAGATGAGCTGCTGCCTCTGTTTCTCCAGTAGTTATAATCCTGTTTAAAAACCTACCAATCCCTAATAAATGTAAGATGGACTCCACAGGAGTCTCTCCTGCAGATATGTATGTTTAACACAGTGCAACATGATCAGCAGGATCAGCCTGGTCCCCTTATCGCTTTCCTGGTGCAGGTTTGAAGCAGATCTTGTTTATTGTTCTTTTTGCAAATCTCTTTGAGATCTTTGAAGTGGTCGGGCTTCTTGAGCCACCAGGCACCAGGTGGCACCTGGTGTGAGGCAGATGGAGCAACCCCTATGTTAAACAAACAGCGGTCCCAGCTGAGGGCAGCGTATGAGTTACGGATAATGGCAGCCAGCACAGGCATGATCCATCCAAAGCAAACTATATGTTGTCTTGAAAAAGCAATTTGGAGCTGCAATTGCTATTCAGACCAGTCTGATGTGTTTAAACAAAGACTCTATTCTTTAATACACATGCATATATGTATATAAATATAAAAGAATCCTTTAGAAGATGTGTTCAGATGAGTATCCCTCCAAATCCCTGCTTTTTCTGGACTCATTATGCTTTTTATTATTGCTATCATGCCTTGCTATACCCCAGGCTTAAAAC
This sequence comes from Scolopax mira, assembly GCA_004320125.1. NCBI lineage: Eukaryota > Metazoa > Chordata > Aves > Charadriiformes > Scolopacidae > Scolopax > Scolopax mira. The sequence continues at coordinate 78,175 of BJBW01004432.1, forward strand.
AGCACACATTTGAGGCTCTTTTTCCTTACAATCAAATCAATACCACTTGCTGGGTCATCAGGTGACAAGCACATTGAAGTATTTAAGAACATATCATCATTTCAAAAATATACTACGTGTATAAGAATTTGGTACTTTTTTTCTTTTAAAGAAGGAACTTTCTACTACTTCAGTGTTTTTTCTTTAAAGATTAAAGTTTCTTTCTTCTTTTTTTCCCACATTATCAAGTTAAACACACAATAAATTTATTTAAATATAATTCTTCCTAAAAGTCAAATATTAATCACATAATTTTTATTGAAGTACCTCTTCTTCTTAATAGTAATTCACACAAAGATATGTTAGTTTAATAATTGAGGTGAGTCTTTATTCAATCCTGTCATAACTCACTCAGAAAAATCAACCTCATGAATTTTGCCTGAACATCAAATTCAGGATTTGGCCTTTGGAAACCAAGCTTTCCTTTATGATAAATTATATCTGCATTTCTCCAGTTTATACTACTACTCTTTGGGAAAGGTGGATGCTACAGCAAGTCTGTAACACAGTGATCACGGATCACACAGCTAAAGCATAGGCTGAATAAGACAATGGACCTGAAATATAGGTTCACGTATTTGCAGGATAAATGGAGCTTTTTTAAAATATTCAGGTTACTCTAAGTGTAACGTTATATGAATTAAAAAACCACGTAACCACCTGCCACATTCTGACTTTCAATATCATCCAAAACTAATGGCTTTTGTAAAACACCATTTGGTGTTTTGCCAAGCTTTTGGCTATTCTTTTTTAGTTAAATTGCCTACATACTACTGTTTTGAAATAAAATATAAAAGATGATATTATTCTTTAATTGCTGTTACTTGGGCACTGGAATCTCGAAGATGGTAAACAAACAGGACAAATATTTGCAAAGCCATCAAGTAAATATCATTCCTACCTCCAGCCTGGTCCTGTCCACATCCTTAGGCAATTTCACACGAACTCGGTTTGTTACAATAAGTGTTTTATAAGGATAAATCTGTTAAAAAGACAAGAGCATATGAACTCCAGCCAAATCTGATTCTACTGCATGGAAATGACTGTTTAGGGAACTACTAATTTAAATGGTACATACTTGCATCTTGATTTGACAAATATTTCACTGTGACAAAAATTAGCAAAATAAAATAAAAAATAAAAAAAGGAACACATGTAACCTTGCTAGGAAGTGCTGAATCTGATTGTTCTTCCAGTGTTGGAAAAGCCCTTCTTACCTTGTATTCTGCAAGAAAATGAGAACAGGTTCACAGTTTAGAATTTATAGGCTTCGTTTGGAGTTACTGCAATGAACATCTGGGTACATCAACAATTTTTTAATGCTACTACATTTCTCTCTTCTCAATAACTGTTGGATAATTGCATGCATAGTAAGCATTTCACCCCCATGCTCTGAATGCCTGTAACACTGTCTATTACCGAGGCAATAGTCCTTGAAACCAAAGGCTTATTACAGAAAATCCATCTCCTGATGCCATTGGGTTACACAGCAAGTATGTCTGGCAAAATTGGGAATTTCTTTTAACAGGGAGCTTTTGTGCAGAGTTATGTCAGTCTGTCATCCAAAAGTCCTGCCCTTATTGTTCTTTACTGAAAATAGTTAAAATATATGGATTATTAGAGGCATGTCAGTTGGGGAACATATATGAAAACCATTAAGTTAATACAATATTTCAAGATGCCAACATCCTGCACTTGGTCTGACTGCAGTGGGAATATCGATAGTGAAGATGATCTGGGGGTGTGGAGACAATGACTCCTGGATCTAGACTAGCACTAGTTCACTCAGGATATGACTACATATGATATGACTACCACAAGGTCATCTATTCACAGTGATGAATAAATGCAACCAGGATAGCTAGTATGTTTTCACAGACCTTTTTATAGTTTGAAATGAAATTAGAGATATGTCTGTTTTTCAAAATCTGTACTTTAAACTATTCAAACATAGAGACAAAGATTTGTATCAACAGAGAGGCATGAAGTGAAGTATTAGAGTTTCAAAACACGATTAAGTGTCTTGGAAACAAAATCCTAGTCTTCCCCATGAATAGATGCCTATTCCTAAATTGCTCAGCTCTTTTGAAAATTCCAACCTAAATTCCAAATTAAGTTCAAAGTCCACTTAAACTGTAATTAAAAAAAAATATTTTTTTTTATTCTACTTTTATACATTTTAACCACACTCTAGCACAAACAAGAAGCACAATGGACATACTTTTTTTTTAAATTAGATATGTCTTGAAGGAGTGATTATCCTAAATTTCTTCCTCTCTTTGATATGAAACCAATACCACAGAGTCTGTTGCCACATACTGATGACACTAGGATTGACTCAGCCTGGTTGCACCACTTTATGATGTGGGACTTCAGTCAGGCCTTTATGTTCGGTGAGATAAAAGGAAGATTCTCTGTGGTAAACACGATACTGAGCTGGGTCTCTGTCTAGTCATTATTATGTGAAGAACTAGTAACCTTTATGGCAACATGCTAACGAGCATCCTCAAAGAATGAAAACATGAAGTGGAAGGGAAATGATATTGCAATGTACCTTTCATCCCCCAGCTTGCCTCCTGGTCCGTTTCATATTGGCCCATATTTTCAGGCTGAAAGAGAAAAAAAGAAGAAAGGTAGCAAGAAAATTGCTGCTACCACTTTGCACATTGTCAAGAGAAAAAAGACCAGTGATACCACACAATCAACATACAGAGAGAAAGAGGATAAATTCTCATTTGAACTTGACCAAATTGTTCAAAGCAGGCATCCCAAGCACTCACAACACCCATCGAGCTGTGGCTGCAGAGGAGGAGCTCTGCCTGTAGAAGAGGATGGAGGGTCAAGTGAGTGCCTGGGTGAGTGCCTGCAGGTGCAGTTTGCTGACTGCACTGTGAACTTCCAGAGACCAGCAAAAGCTGGAGCTTGGATGTCACCATTGTCATATTAATCCAACTCACCCCTAAGCCCTTTGGACATTTTTGAGGTCTGATTCCTCGCAGATTTCAATGAGACAGATAGGTGTGAGAAAGTCACCAGCCACCCCCATTTGAAGACCTGGCAGTAAGGTAAGACTGAGATTGTCACATGCCTTTCCCTGGGATGCAGACGTCTTACTGCTATCGTCACAAATCACTTATGCTGCACTGAAAATTGTCTCATTCTGCTTTATGCTGCTGATGCCACTAAGAACAGGGAGAACTGTGTGTATGTGCCATAGCTTTGTTTGATTCACTGTCTTTTTCCTTTTCTGGCAAATGCTATGATGAAAAACATTACAGAAGATCAGAAAAGCACTAGTACATGACATATTTTTCCCCTCTGAGTCTTGTTTTTGCCTGTTAAGGTATCAATGGTGTGCACAGCTTCGCTCACAATAACCTGCAAGGCTTCTCATTGTTTGGTTTTGATTTATTTTTTTTTTTATACAGCACTGGGATGGCTGATTAAAAATAACAAACCACAAAATCTGGTATGAACCTGCAATCTAAACGGAGGACACCCATTCTGAGAAGAATTTCAGCCTCAAGGTTTTGACCACGAGCAACCTTTTCAACCTTGCTACAGTTTTCGGCTGGGAGGTCGGAGCCGTTAGGTGGGACAAATGCTGCCATCTGCTGCTTTCATAGGACATTGCGTGGCTTCAGCCTGCAAGTGTGGCCAACTACCCTCCTGACGGGGTTTGCTTTGGTGAAGCCACTTGTGACGGCTCTGGTGCATCACCAGCGCAGAGGCTGGGTGCAAGTAGGTCCCTCGCTTGCTTCAGGCTACTGGGAACACTGGGAAAGTTTTATCCTGATCATGGGCTTCTGCAAATTTCACATATTGCTTTGGAGCAAGGAGGGAATTTGAATGAGCTCCTTTCCATGTAATTTAGACACAAATCAATCTTCAAAATGTAAGTGCATGTCCATCTACGTATCGCCGACTTATCACTATTAACCATAATGGGTTTGTACTTAAAAACATAAGCCAGGAACTGAGGACCCATAATGCTAGATGCCAGAGAGAGAGACCACAGTGCCAAAGATGCATTTCGGTATGCATTTTGCTCTCTAGACTGCTGCCCACCATTCTCTCTGTATTGCTACCTTCCTGCCTTAAAAGTACAATGACCCTCTCTATATATACATGCATACTAGAAAAAAACCAGGACAGATAGTTCAAGAAATGCAATAGATGTGGGCTGTTCCATCTTTGCTCAAAGATCACTACTTGTCTAATTAGGCCTAACCATCTCTATCATTAATTCAAGCTATTCTGTCATCTATTAATGTGTGCAGCCTGTGCATTTTGGACCTCATTTTGTTTTGGGACAAGAATCAAGATTCCTAATAGTTATGATCCACACAATTAAAAGGAGAAGTCTGTCTACTTTACTCTTGCAGACAGACAAACTGTAACCCATGTAGGGTATGAATATGTCAGACAGGGCTGGCAGCCAAAACACCTTTGAAGTGTTATTACTGTGTAGATTTTCAACTAGGTAACTAAGCTGCCTATTTATGATACACTATTGCTTGGAGAATGCATTTAAATGCACACCTACCTGATGTAAGCCATTCTTTCCATAGCCAGGTAGAGATGCTGATTTAGAATATGGGAATCCTGTAAAAGACATAACATATAGCTATATTTCTTCTAAATCTTTTACAGCCTACTAAAACACAGAATTCAAGAAAACATCCAGAAACAGAAATTACAAGATCAATATGTACATTCTATTAATGGGATGAAATAGAACTGACCAATGCTCACCTTTTCTCCATATTTAACTTATACATGAACATGTGTAACAATGTCTATAAATAACAGCATGCCAGGATACAATCCCCTTACCGGGCACGACATGGTGAGAGTTGTGCGACTCGTGTTACAGAAGCCTTATGCAGCTTCATGATGCAAAGCAGATTTGAGAGCTTGTGAAATCTCTGCCCTCCAACTTGGTGTTAAACCATGACTTGAAGGTAGGATTAAAAGTACCATTGCTTCTGATCACAATGTATGTGATCTGGTTTGGTTTTGTTTCTTAAAAAAGAATGGTTGGTATCCTACAACTTAATAAAAAACCACAAAAAATGTTTTGCTTTCATTAACACTTCTTTTATTGCTCCAAGTGGAAAAAAACATAGATGAAGTTATGGCAATGGATAAAGTAGATCAGTGAGAGTACAAACACTCAAGAGAAAGAAGGTTTTAAGATAGACAAAACTGGCAAAGTGGTGTTAACATGAAGAAAATAGATGTAATACAGTGATGAAACTCTGTGTGTGGTTGCTATGAAACAACTCAAGAGCCTGACTTTTAATATTGAAAACCTACTGAGAAAATTTGGAAGTTCCTTTTGTTGGTAAAAGGAAAAAAAGTGTTTCAGATTAGTTTTTGGTTAATAAAAATAATTCTGTATAGAAGTGACAAGATGAAACAGTTTAAATTAAACAGAAGACGAAAAAACACATGTGTAATAAACATTCTTGATTCCAGTACAGGAAACTTTGATAAATTGATGCAGAGAGTTTCAGAAGTCAGCTAGCTCAAAGAACTGAATGTACAATGCTTCTTTCTGTCAAAAATGTTAGAAATCTGTGTCAAAAAGGGGAATGCAGGAAGGGAATCCAGACCCCACTGGATTAATAAATACCCTAAGGAGATGATTAGGAATCAGCATACAGAAAGAAAAAACAGAAGATGGATCAGCAAAGGGCTCATGATGTTCTGAGATAAAGTGAGAACTGCCAGAAGTCAAGCTGAGTTAAACACTGAAAATGATATTAAAACAAATAGCAAAAGGTTCTCCAGCTATCCAAATAAAAAGAATAAGGAAAGAAGAAACGGGATCACAGGGACTTACGCTATGTCAGTAAACAGCAGAGGTGAAAGGTAACCTAGGCAGGGCTCCAACACTGAAAGAGCGTTTCACCTCTGTTTTTAGGAACAGAAGGTAGAGTACCGAGCAAGGAGGGAAAGCTCATGAAATAAGGGTACACCAATGAATCACAGTCGTGATGGAAAAATAGTTCAAAGCACATATGTGCTTAACAGGGAGCAATAAGAGCCTATCAAATTGCAAGTCCAGTGTCTCTTACCATTGGAGAACAGCAACTATGGTTTTTATATTTAAAAGGGGAAAAAGATAATGAGGAGCTATCAGTTTGCTTCCAACAGAAAACTCTGAGCATGGACTGGTGTTGAGTTGAAATCATTTTCATGTTTCTGCTAATAATCTGAACACCAGAAATAGTGATGGGTTAATAAACTTCCCTGTCTACACAAAGTAGTGCCAATATAGAGGAGGATTGGGATACCATAAAGAACTGGCATAACCTTGAACATTAGAGAAATAGAAACAGGTAACATTTTGTAATTCATGAGAAAACTCATGCACCTGGGGACTATCAAATACCCCACACTTCTACTATTTAAGCTAAGAGCTCATCATTTGGAAATAAGGAGCTCAATCACAACATGACCTTGAACTGCTAGTATAAGTATTAAAAAAAACCAAAACAAAAACAGAAACAAAAGTTGGAAATGTCTCTCCTGATAAATATAAGATATGGAAATAATAGTATTTTCAGACAGTGACAAGAGTCCTTTGTGCTGTTCTTGTTTATCAGTGTTCAAGTGGGTTAAATTAACTCCAACAGACCAGTGGCCTACAGGATTAATGAGGCAATGAAAGCTCAAATCAGGAAAGAAGGGTGGATAAACTTACTTCCTTAAGCTAGTAAAATGAAGGTGATCTCTAAAACCAAGAAATGTTTTAGAAACATAATAAATGACCATCCAAGGAGTGATATAAACCACGAGAAGAACTTTTGTTTTCAGCCCCACAGTGGGTTTCTATGTCTGGTACAGGGACGTAGTTATGAATACTGAATTAGATGGATCCCTTCACTATTCCATTTTGGAAAACAGAGACCTGTTATTGGAACGGTAGTGACATCAGAGGCAAAGAGTATAATATCTGTAAGATAGAATGAATGTATCTGCAATAAAACTACTATCTCTGCTCCTGCCTGGAAAAAAATGCTGGCGTTGATCATCAGCGCTGAGTTCCATTCCTCGGCCTCTTGGCTACAGAGAAGATGGGTGAGACATTGTTGTTGCCATAATGCTATGGAGCTACCAATGCAAAATGCACTAAGGTAAAGACGTGCCTGAAAACAAACCACCTTAGCAGGCAGCAGCCGAGGAGCTGTCTCTCGGGCTGCCAGGACTGAGCCACATCTGCGGGCACAAGCGACATCGTGTGGCCGGCTGGAAAAAATCCAGGAGACAAGTAAAGCTGAAGTAGTCCAAAATAAACTAGCAAGACCCACTGACTCCAGTGGGAACTTGATTTCACTTAGCTTCTGTTTCCCACAAACTCAGCTGCAAAGTTAAACAAATTCTGTTTTTCTGCTTTTTTTTTTTTTTCAATATAAGGAAAAAAATAGACTATTGAAAGCCAACGACCACATACTGCTCATTATCACATCCAACTGCATTCATACCATTATAGTACATTTTCTGGAGTAGCTGGCCAAGATAAAGCCATCATTCCCTCTCAGTAGGCATTATCTGGACAAGAACTGCTCTCTGCATGAATATGGTTCCTGCTTTTTCCTCTAGACACTCACTCTAACCTGGATATTCTGAGCTTGCCCCTCAGCACACCAGGGACATGTGAACAGCAAGGCTTACACACCTTGCTAGATGTCTGCTTTCCTAAATATGTGACACTTAAAATCATTAATTATGGTAAATTATTAACTATTCAACATCTACACATACAGGAACAAGACACATTTACACAAGTTGGATGTAAGGAGATCCACTCTAGATGCCTGCTAATTTCACAAGCCTCATACCGATTTGCTTTGTTGTTAGAAGGATTCTTCTGGGCATATAGCTAATGTATATGGCTAAACATCTTCAAGAGCAGAATAACCCTTCTCTGGTTTGCTCAGAGGCTGGACAGATGAACACAGGGCTGTTTGCACAGTATGTTCGGACACATCCCCAGAGATTTGCACTGTGATGCCTGCTAACACCCTCCACTCTGCACGTAGCCCCTTGGCATCAAACCCGTACCTGAAAAGTTTATTTTCTCTGATACTTGGTGACTAAGCCAGAGAGATGGGGCTGAATGTTGGAGTTCTTAACCATAAATGCAAGAGGCAGAGAAGCTACTCTTCTACGGCCAACAGGACATGTGACAGACTACAAATATTCAGAACTAAATATGGAAACACTGAGTAGAGAAGGAATTTCTAAGGATGTTCATGGGTATTAAAACAGTCAGGTGACTGAATGCAATCATAAAGAAAGGCAGGAAAAAAGTGTAAATGTCAGGAAAAGAAAACTTCTTCAATGTCATTTCCGTGTAGCTAATTGGGTAACAGCTAATTGGGTAACAACTTTCACGAGGGACAGAGAAATACTGACAAAAGCAATGGAAAATGAATTAAGTAACCTCTATTGCCTTGCTACCAAGGTGATATTGACCCTGACAGAGGTTGAATCATCTTCTGCATTTCTAGTTTTAATAGCTCCACATTCCCAAAACAATGAAAAAAGCATAAAAGAAATGCTAGTATAGAAGAGTAACAGTCCTAGCAATATTGTCATGAAAAAAACTGACACTGTATGTTGTTCCTGTATAATACAGTTCTTGGTCTGCAACATTCTTCTTCCTGCTTAAAATTTGCACACAAGGACTATTCTCTCAATGCATATGTAGAAAAGCATCAGATCAACTCCAGAAAGATTCCAAACACACCTGACATGCACATTATAATGAAGGTTTATGTGTTCATTTCTGGACAAAGACTTGTACATGTTAGGTGTGTGAGGTGGTCAGACTTGGTTTCCCTTGCACAGAGAATTGTACAACATACCTCGTGCACATGTATGCAATGCACGGTGAGGACTAAGGAATCACATCCTTGCAAATTAGACCAGTGAGACTGATGATCAAAAATAACTGTTCCTCTTTATCTTGTTACAGCCTTGTGACAGACTTTGTAGCATCTGTTTTTCCTCTTCCTTGCATAGCTAAGCCATAATTTCCTTAATATAAGTTGATGGAGCCAGCTATCACATTACCAAAATGCCCACAAGACTGACATCCTAGCTCTGCTGCCAGACATGCCTTGCATTGGATGCATTCTTTTGGAAAACTGCTTCCCCAATTTGTTTACCCCAGATGACCTGCCACTACTGTATGGTGTAAAGTGGACGAGAGAGGGAGAGAAATGGCCCAGTTATCTGTTAGAATTAATTTAACCTATTTTTTGTCATTTATGTAATCTAAAAGTCAAAGTGAGACTCAATTATGATGATCATTTCCTTCACCTCCTGCCTTGCTGAAATGTGGAGTGAGAAATGTGTAGAATGCGCTTTTGGTATTGACAGCAAACATGGACATATGGTCTTCAGACCAGGATTTAGCAACAAAATTATTCCATTATTCCACCTTGTTACTCAATGGCTTATATCTCTGGAAGATTTCTGTGAACTTATAACTGTGATAAAGAATAAAAAATGCCTATTCTAACTTGATCTTTTGACGAAAATGTTCTTTATACTTCATCATGATACCGAAGAAATGGCTCTACTATTATTCAAAAGGCATAGTTTGTATGAAGGAGTAATTAGCACAAATCAACCATCTGCCTGATACTACCATCCAGTCCACTGAATCCAGGCAGCAGTACTCACGGGAGTAGCCGGCAGTCGTGCCCTCCTGTGCTCTGGTGAAGTTTTCTCTGTCGCTTCCGGCAGTAAGAGACAGGGACCGGGTGTCTGAATCCGGGGAATTAGTTCTGGTGTCCGTATCCCCTTTCAGAATAAGCCAACTGGTCTTTAGCTGGAGAGAGCAAAAGCCCATTAGAGGATTCAGGATTTAACATCTGAATGCAGTTCTCCTACTTCACCTGTCTGGGAAGTCTCACGAACTGATTGTATATTTATACTCATTGCAACTTGTGCCATGCAATAAAAGTTGCCTGTATCATGGGACTCTCTGTTAAATGCCACAGCTACCAAAATCTTTTAACTTTCAGCTGGGCAGAGGATAGTTTGTCTGTTAACTAAGCTGCCCATTGCACTCCACTTTAGAAAATGCACTGTGCAGTTTTCTTATAATTAATCTTCTGCTAACTTTTTCTTGCATGTTAATATGCACCCTAAGAAAAAGTCCCTAGGCTTAGCTGAATCACCAATGTATATATTGAGACTGAGTGAAAATTTGTGACCTTATTGCTCTTAATCTCAATACCCTTATTCCTTTCCTCACTATAGAATGTAGATTCTAAACACAGTGTGAGAGATTAAACCTTTCTATATCTTGGAAAAACCTAGAAGTAGTAATGGTTATGTTAGCTATATGAAAGAAAACCTTTAAGTAGGAACATGTTTTAAAAAACAGTTGCTTCAAGAAAGATCAATAAACTACTCCCTTTTGTTCTTTCTGATCATTACCTTCTTACTGTCCTGATCCAAGCTTCCATCCTCCCCTTCTGATCTTCTTGCAGCTGGAAGATTAAGTTAATTTTAAAAATTAGAACAGATTACATCTTTTTTTTTTTTTTCCTTCTCTTTTGACTGTGGTTTTGTTCCAAATATTTTTAAGAGTGGAAAAAGAAACAATTTTAAAAACCCAAAACAGCTGGGCAGAAAATTCAATGTGTAGAGCTATAGTTTAACAGAATTACTTAAAATCATTTTGAAATTATTACAGTAATACTCATCCTTCAGGCACACAGTGAGTTTAGACAATCTATTCTTGCTGGACTTTGAACCTATCTTTTTAGGAAGAAATTTTGTTTAGCAAATGATTGGTGGGAAAAAACCACATCATAACTTGGGGACAGATTTATATGGTCACTGCACACAAGAGCAAGTAATTTCCCAAATGTTCTGGGTTACCTTGACTAGGAAAGCACATATGGTTACAGAGATATTTTGTGGTCTGCACACCTGGGCCTCCTACCTTCCCAAAAAGGATAGACAATGATGGTAAAGAAAATAGGAGCAAATTTGGTGTTACCTCTTCATGAAATCTGTGAGAGGCTGTGTCAGACTCTAAAATTCACTACTCTTTGACCACCCACTTTTCTGACTATATTGCCCTCTTAAGGAGTATTTTAATAAAAAAATATTGCTGATATTTTACTTTGGGTTTATTTTCTTGTCACTTTCCAACTTGCTGAGAAGAAACACTCAAAACTGAAGACCTAAAAGCTATTCATTAGATAGTTCCCAACCACCAAATGTGGTTTTCCTTCTCTTTTATGTTCCAGGCACTGAGTTACACCTCAGAATCTTACAGAAATGTTTTGTGACAAATGTCATACCATTTCAGGTAACTTTACAAAATTTAAGTCCTACTTGCCTTTCTATCACTCTATGTTGTTTTGGGAGAGTTTAATGGTACAAAGCTAGAGTAATGCAATCATCTAGCTTGATTTTAAGTACCTGAAGAGTCATCATAACAAGGGGGTTGTCTGCAATGCCTGAGCACAAAGGCAACACAAGATCCCCAGGCAACACAATGCAGACAGAGAACATTTATCAATAATAAAAATAGTATGATTATCCTAGTTTGAAGTCAACAGAACCAACTTTCTGCTCAGTAATTTTACATCTTAGCTAGGAGTCTTCCGAGTCTCTGAAATTAAGAGCATATTGTGGAGAAAACTGCTCGTTCTTAACGAAAGTTAAGGCTCAGGTTAGATTCTCAGAGACAGGGGTGGGGAGGAGATCATATTGTACCGTCAGAAGTGCTGCCACACTCCTAGCAAGTTGGGAAGAACTCTGCCCTCTCCATTTCCCCAGGCAGCATGCCTGCAGAGGACCTGCCCTGCATCTAAACAACATGGGCAAAAGGCCACTGCTATTAGTATTGCGGTGCTACTCGGGCTTATTTTCTGGTGTCATTACACAGCTCACTCACAGACCTTAACTGGTTTTGTTGAGGAAGTGATACTTCAAAAATGACAAATTGCAGTAAGGAAAAAATCTACGGGTTAGAGGTGAAAACCTGTAACTGTAGAGGTGGTTTTTTCTCTCTATTTAATGTGGCAAAACAAATTCGGGTCATAAAATAAAAATAGCATTATGAAAAAGCTCAAGGATTTTACAGTTAGCTGCATCCTAACAAGGGCATTTTCCCAAGAGTGTAAGCTGCTTCTCTGAGAAAGAAACAGAAAGAAATATCCACGTATGACTGATGAAGAATAAAGTCCCTACACTGCAAGAAAGATTTAAACATGGTTCACTGATATTTCAGGAGCATACCCTAAACCAACAGTCAACAAGTTGTTCCAGGTTATATTTATGGATCTTGCTTTCACTAAATCAGAAATTTATATAGAGATTCTGATACATTTTTAGAAATGTATCTTGTTTTCAAGATGTTGATGTTTTTAGAGGAAAATGCTTAATCTAAAGTGTTGCTCGCAGATTTCAGGATCTTGAGAGCATCTGTGTTCAAAATAGTTAAACGCCAAGGTTTCATACAGAGAAGTACAATGAAAACCAATGGGGGCTGTGAAGGGCCAGCCCCTCCCAAGTTTCTGAGAATGCTTTTAAAACACATGGTTGGCAGATAAATCCAAGTGGCCTGAATTTCACCAGTGCTAAGCATTAGCTTCATTGTTACAAGGGATACTCGGCTCTGCTGTGAACCCCAGTGTCGCACATGGTTAAGTGCTAATATTGCTGAAGAGCAAACCTCTTCATTATTTTTTTTTAAACTTTGAACTATGTTCAAATATATATGAAACATGAACACACACAAAAGAACAACCACACAGGCTCCTGCATGCTTCAATTTCTGACCCCAGCTCTCAGCTTGATCTCTACATGTCCCATTCTTCCAACACCTTTTTTTCATTCTGAAGTTGGGTGTTTATAATAGAAACACAGAAGCTGTAGCTACAGCAAATCTGTCGGGCACTGCTGTAATTGAAACCTTTTAAAGCCAAATGTTCTGGAAGAGCTTCTTGTACTTTTTGTTTTAAAGAACACTTTTGTGCTTGTTTGTTCAAACTTGGGCTCTTCAATGAAGGAATGTTCTCTGGCTCCTTTTCATCATGTACCAATTCAGTGTCCCGTTAGCTTGAGGAGCTGAATCATCAGCTGCTCGTGTTCATGCTTTAGCCAGGAGTTCTTTCAGAATAAAAGGTAAATTGTATTTATTTTTCATGTATTTTTTTTTATTGGAAGGAAAATTTATTGATTTTTTTTTCTTGGTTTTGAATTAGAGTAAATCATGCTTTGCTCTTCAGTAGAAAAATGAGCACGTATTTTCAACATAACTTTTCAGAACATCTATAATCTATAAAAGAAAGTTTAAAACATATATTCTTATTAACCAATAGAGATTTATGTCTCAATAATTTAATTCTCTGCTCACTCCAATGATTACAAGGAACAACTCCATAGAGCAATGCAAAATCAACATAAACCAGACTTTGACTGTGTATCTGAAGGATGGAAAATTGATATAAAAATGCCTGGCCTGGAACAAAAAAAAAAAAAATGGCTGCTTAGAATCACCTTTGCAAACAAAAAATATCTGTAATGAATATTAAATGACACAGACAAGATTCGGGGCATCAAAGCCATATCATCAGCTTGTGTAAATCAGTGAAGCTATGTTGATTTGCACCAGATGATTGTAAATTTGCATTTGCTCATGATCTTTCCAAACACCACTGTAACACTCAACTTTTTCCTTTGACAGTAGCTTTTTTCGCTCAGCCTGAGTAGTTACCTCAAATGATTTGTGTATCTAAAGACAAGTAGGAATTAGAAAGCTTGGGCAGACTATAAAGTTGGCAGATTACATTAAATCAAGCGCTAAACCAAACAGATACAATCTTTTTGCCTTAGGGGTAACATTAGTTTGTCCAAGATTAGGATATTGTGAGCAGAAAATGTATACTAAAGACTAACACCTAAAGTGCACTGAAATGTCAGTGAGCCTGATTTTGCTCAAAACCGTACCTAGAAAAACCAGAGAGATTATCTAAATACGGATGATTTGAATGGGCAGTTACTTTAGCATGAAGCACCAGTTACCGTGAACATGCACAGGCTGACTCACTCAGTTGGGAGACATGAGCTGACAATTTTCTTTCTCCTACTCTTGTCTCAGGCCCAAACTAGAACTTCATCCAAAACAAAAATAACTGCCATTTTCCATGAAAAATAGTAAAAAATGGTAACTACATAGATGGATAATTTTAAAAACTATGTGAATTGGGTATTTTAAAATCAGTTAAAGCCCCCTGCTACCTCAAAAGAAAAATATGTGAAATGTGTTTTCCTTGTTCTGACCACGAAGCCAATGATGTGTCTGCAGTTCCCTGACCTTTCACTCACAGAAAGTTTTCATCTATCAGCTAATGCTGAAGTAGAGGAGAACAGACATACAGAGCTTTCTCACTCTCACATACGACATGGGAGATCACCTTGGTGTGGATTGTGCTGCAGAAGGTGACAGGATAGAAGGATAGACAGGGTGCTCCAACAGAGACATTGGTCACAGGTACAGACTAGACCTTCCCTTGCCATGAAGAGTGGCATAGCTTTACTCTCCCATTTGCATCCCCAAAGACACAAGCTTTCATTCCCAAAGTGCCATAGTAACTGCTCACTGTGTGATAAACATCTCTCGTGTCTATTTTGTTCTCTCGTTCATTTGCAAGAAGGGGAGTAATCATTCTTAAAATCCTTTTTTATATTTGTTTGTTTGGAGCAGATTTATATGCACCCTATTGCAGCAGAATCCACACACACTTGGTTCAAAGATTGATAATGGAATTCAGCTTAGAAAAATGACTTCTGCACGTCTGTATCATAAACCAAGATCATTGCCAAACACCACTGAGAACACAGTAGGAACTGACAACAATATGGAAATTCCATTGATGTTAATCAGTGAAATATACAGCAAAAAAAAATAAAAATAGAAGAACGCAGACTTTATATTTCTTTTTTTTTTTACATTTTCTAGAGTCTTAAGTCAAATCCTTGCATCGCATATTTCTTGCTGTTGTTTAGAAACTCAGACAACAATTTTGTTGTTGGGTTTACCAAAGTTTTTACAACCAAATCTTGCCAAAATTATCAGAAACTGAATCTGTTCCTCACTGCCATGGTTTGATTACATTTTTTCCTGATATTTTACATCTTGAAGAATTTCAGATGAATAGTAGGTATTTCATATACACCACTTATCAATGAACTTTTTTTTTGCCAGCAATGTAGCAGTCAGAATTATTTACAAAACACTTGATACCCCAAGAATCTGAAAAGAGAAGAAAAACCTCTTACATTTACATTTTATGTCATTCCATATATTGCTTTCAAATTATTATCAGCTCTGAATTACCAAGACAAATCAAAATATCATTATCCCAGTTTTAGAGAATTGACTGAACCCTTGGATATAATGTTATTTAATTTCCATGTAACTTTTTTCCTTTTCTATTTGAGATTGTGGGGGCATAATGAAATGCAAAGACTAATTCACTAATTCAGAAGTCAATATGCATTTCTTTACAAGGACATGTAGAGAAAACTGCAACAGAGAAAAGCAGACTGTACCATGCTGTTTGTAGATAGGAGGTTTCCTATAGATGTTATCTTTTACGCCAGTGTCTGAAGAAAAGGAAAGAGAAAGGAAAGAATAAAAGAGTAAGCAAGCAGTTCAGACCATGCTGCTCATCTCCTCTCAACAACAATAAAAATGCAAACACTTTAGCAAAGACTATGCATTCATTCAGTGGTTTGTCATTCACTCGTTATTACAACAGAATGAAGCCTTACCCATCATCTTTATATATTTATAACACTGTGGCTATACCTACCACTGCAGATAATCCCACCTTAGTCCCTCAAAATGCTTTAAGACAACTTGAATGGCATCCATTTGCTGAAACGTTGGTGGTTACATCTGCACTACCAATGCATACTTCATAGACAACAAACTGGCTACACTTGTCACTTGTTAAAATAAAATCCATATACAGGTAAACCAGAAAATAATAACACCCCTTGAAAAGGGACTTCTTCCATTAATTATGAAGAAATGTACATGTTTAGATATAGATGTTTATACTAGAAATGTTCCATATTCTTACAGGAAATTCTATAGTTTGTCTATATTTTGAATTTTATAGCTAACCTGGCCTTCCAGGAGTTTTTTTGAAAGCCCCCAGAGCCACAATCTGGGGTTCCCATATCATGTTGTACAGAAAACAGGTTTACTTAGTACTACAGACTTGAGCAGATACAATTCCCCATTACTGTCTGTTTACAGAAAGTTAACCCCAGAAACTAAACTTAAATAAACTATTCCATTGAGTAAGTAGATGTGCTTAGCAGTCAAAAAGCTAACCCCTGTGGAGATAAATTTAATGTGGTTGTTGACTGAATGTGAACTTGAAAACAGTATAGTACATATGCAAAGACACAACCACAGTCAGCTTCCTAGAAGTCTAAACTCTTCCAGCTATTTTTAAAGTCTACGCTGATATGACTCTTTAATTCACAGAGTAGATGGATAAGGAAAAAACCAAAACCAAAACCCCTTCAGCCTTCCTTCCTGCACACAGATTCAACAGACCTATGAAGCCATGGCACTATAAATAATTTTATCTTTGTAGGCTTAATAACATATGTCACTGCCTTCCTACTCTAATATATTTTTTACATACATAAACACACAGCTCTCTAACTCCTTCGTTTCTGACACTAAGTTTAACAGATTTTCACTTATCAAACAATTTCTTCTCCTGCAGTTCATAGTTCACAAATCAATCAAAAAAAATTAAATAAAATGACATTCAGAAGAGAATAAACAGGTGCCAGCAATTGAAGATCAAAAGCTAAGCAGTGAATGCCTACCTGGAATATGGAAATGCCTAGGAGCCTGCTGATAGACAGAAGGAGAAGATTTGCTGTCTGAGTACATGGATAAACTTGGAGTGCTCCGACCACTTTCACTGCCTCCAAGGGGAAGAGCAAAGAAAGCAGATAAAAGAAAAAATGGAAAGCAAAGTAGAGTATTTCAAGCATAAAAGCTTGTTCAGAATGACTTGCTAATCCAACATTTTTAAATATATGGTTTTTGTAAAACCCATTATTTTTCAACACATTGCAATTGGTTGTCTCCAAACAACAGTAATGAATATCTGATATATCAGATTAAACTGACCCACTTTTAAACTAACACTTCTCTTTTAACAACACTTTAATGAAGAAAATAAAAGGATAAGAACATCCAAAATCTTGTAATGTGTCTTGCATAGCCTTAACTGAGTAATCTGTCAATCAAGTTTTTGAAAAGTTTAATGCTATGGCCCATAGTCTGACCCTGAAACCAGGAATGAAATAATTCAGTAGTGTTTAAATTATCTCAAAGCAGGACTAGGCCAAAAACCAGATGTTATGGTTAAGTCAAATATTGCTGCATACACTAGTGACAAAAAAAGTGTTGAAATTTGTCTCTTAATTGCAAACTTTTCCCACAGGTAACATGCCACAGCATATTTATGCAAACAAGGTTGGATTATCAAGTCATGGATCTATAATGCCATAGTCACTTCACCAAATTTCAAGATATACATACGACTGATCCGTATTCATTTTTTCACTTGTTTTATCAAATGCTCAGCAGGTGCCATTCATTTCCTCTTAGCTAATATCCCCAAAGCACACTCTATGGCATTATAGTGCTGCTTGGCAAACAAAAAAGTAAAGCTCTACTTTTTTGGGACTTGTAAAATCCATATAATTTACAGCACTGTTAAGCAACTGGAAGCCAAACATGACATTTATTCTAACATAAAATGGTTGTTAATTCGCTGTTATTGTTTTAGTGTGGATGGAGCACAAATTTAATGACTAGTAATGATGAAATTATAGCAAGTTTTTTGGGGGATAAAGAAAGTGCAGCAGCTCAGAGCACTAGGTCTATAACTGAGTTCTGCCTTCAGGGAGGGGAAGTTTTATAACCATAAAACTACTGGATTACCATAACTTCCAAGGCCACACCATGGAGGTGGCCTCTGCTGAACCCTTGCCTTTGCTCAGCCCTTGCCTCTGTTGACAAGCAATGGACACATGGTCATCGGCCTCTCACCAAAACCAGCCTTGACATGCACCACTGAATTCAGCTGAGTAGTGCCACTGAGTTCAATGGGAGGAAAAGCAAACCTGAAGAGGTCAAAAGAGTGTGCTGTGTATCTCAGGATGATTCACTACCTTATCTGTTCTAAATTTTGAGTCTCTTATTTTCATAGTTGGTGCAAAATTAAAACTTGAAAACTAGTCAGCCATTACCACTGTGTACTCAATATGTGATTTCTTGTTGCAAAATGCAATCAGAGCAGCTGATAAAGTGAGATTTCAACTGCACACGCTGATAGCCTGTAGTCCTTTCAAAACATAAGGTAGGGATTATAACATCTAAGCAACTAACAGACAATTCTGGTCTGTCACCAGTAGTCAAGTTGTCCTCAGACAAGGAACCAGACCGTTATTCAGTTTCTTGATTCCTGCTTTGCTCTTGGAAGGAAAGAAGTGGTGACAGGTTTTCACAGCACATTTTTTAATTCCCTCTTTCTTTGCTGCTTGCTGCCCAGACGCCTGACCATCCCTACTGAATGAAAGAAACGTCTATGTCACCAACTTTGAACGTAAAGAGCAGTGCTGGGCACATATTAAAGTAAGATCCTTTAAAACTCCAATAACCTTAAAAATCTTCATCCCAAAGCGATGTTCCTATTAGAATTTGTTAATTTAAAAAGAAAAGGAAAATTTTCAAGTGATTTTTACAGTTTATCAATTCCTGATTTACTTAAAATTAGTGTATTATTAAAACCTCATATTTATATATGACTTGCATGAATAATTACTTTATTGAGCTGTGACCCCAAGGTGCTGGCATTGTACATATATATATATGGAGAGTCATTCTTCAGGGACAGGTTAGGGCATCAGCAGGGAATCAGGAGGAAGCATTAATTAAGAGGAATAAAGTTGTAAGGAAACAGGATGAAGGCACAAATACCAGGGGGCAGAAAATCTGTGAATTGCTCAATGGAAGGATCACCTGGGTGGAGCAGTTTGCAAAGCCATCAGCACTAACTTGTTCAAAAGGAAAGAATTAAGGATGAAATGAGTGAAAAGGTTCTTCTTGCAGCCCACTCATCCATGCTGATGCACATTTAAATTACATTTATAACTCTGCCACTTATTTGGAAAAACACAAAGGAGCAGTTGTATTTCACATTTTGCATACAAAATAAGTATTTGATGATAAAGCAAACCAAAGACCCATATAGAACGTGCACGTGTAGGAACTCCAGAGAGTCATTTAATCTAGGCTGTAATAAAAACCTCTAAAATGGGATTTTGCCAAGAATTTGTCTCTTTCAAGGTTTGCCTGGTATACATTGAAGAACTTCAAACAAGGTCTCAGAGAAACTAACACTACCCAAGAGAGATATTTTTCAAACTTCTGGTTTTGTCTTTTGCCATAAGGAGTTGCAGGCTGTGATCTGCTCTACTGGTCAGTGGAGAGCGAAAAACCAGAAGCACAAATTCCTTCCTGGATTTTGTTTAACTTGGAAAGAATCTGGAAAGGTTTACTTTGAACTTGAGTGTCAACCACAAAAACTTCCTTGTGTCTTTTGGCTGCTTACAGGATAGGCTGCTCTTTTAACCTTATGTGCGTGGAGCCAACTGACCAGACCTAAAACCATGTTTTCTTTTAAAGACACTATCAGGAAAAGGATCACACTGTTTATATCCCTTCCTAGTCAACTTTTATCTTATCTGCGAGAATGGGAGATTTGATAACAAGTTACAGTAAGAGCTGTCTAAGTTCGGGATTGAACAACAAACAGATATCATTGGTCTAATGAGGGAGATGTCAGAGCCTACTCTCAAAAGTGGATCCTTTCACATCTCTGCACATGGTGCATTAAGCTAGACTAAGTTTTTTGAAGTTTGATGACTAATTCTTTTCAAGCTTTCAAAGCCAAATTAAATGGGTTTTGGAAGCGGTGCTCCTGCACTAGAAAGGCAAGATGCTTTCCACAACATTTTAAGTGCTTTTTCAGTAGTGCTCAGCACAGCTTGTACACTCACTGGCTCTATCACCTCAAGAGGAAGACTTACACCAAGCATCAGCACTTGGAATATCACACCCTATGATTCGCAAGGGTGTGAACTGTGAAGCTTCCTTGAAGCAAAGCTGCCACAGGATTTATTTTGAAGATGTTTTGATGACAAAAATCCTTAAAAGACCACAATCAAATCATTTGTCTGCATGACAAAGTATAGCTTATCTTATCACACCTCATGGGAGATAGACTATGGTATACTGAAATAAAAACAGGAACTCAGTAATCATATTTTTTTCTGGAAAAATTATGAACCTTGTAATTCTTAGGAAGAATACAATGCAAACTCAGTGAAGTCAAAAGGAAGATTCTGCCTGTTTTAATTTCCCTAGGGCAGTAACATTTCTGTCTCCTGGAAGCTTGAAGAAATATTTTTTATGACTATTGTGGAGTGCTACTCTTACAAAGATAATAATCTAGCATTATTAAGCAGTGTATTATTTTTGGATTTAATCAAAATTTTTTAAATGAGTGTGATTTCACTTCTTTAAAACTGCAATGACAACATTAATCTTGGTCTGGATACAAAGCAACCATTTCTACAATCCTACTCTCACCACACTAACCACTTTGAAGACAAAAAACCATAGCACATTGACGCCCTCAAAAGGCTTCTCAAGATAAGGCAAAAAAATACAGTGTGAAACTCAGAGAAATTAATTTGGAGAATTTGGAAGGGGATGGGGGCAAATCTCTTGACTCCTTTCAGACTGAGACGTTAAGTCTCAGTGCTAAACAGCTGATAACCTATACAACCCCTGCAGGGCTCAGGATTGCCTGTATAGGATAAGTATAAACAGCCCTGCCTGCCTCAGAGGAGCACTGCAAGGCACTGTAAGCTACCACTTGCAAAATACTTTAGGTCCTTGATAAAAAGTGCTGCGGAACTGCAAAATATTATAATTTTGATCACACAACTAATAATTGTTTGGGCACAAGGAGCCGCCCCTTGAGGATTTCTTCCCCCAAACAACAGCACAAAGTAATTGCTGCTGCTCTGAGCTACAGCTAAACTGAACAGAAACCCACTTTAACAGGAGCGCTGCTAAGCAACTGCAGGTGGGCTTTCAAATATGAGCTTTCCATACAGTGAAATCGTGCACTAAAGAGGTATTTGGTTTTTTTACTCCGTACATCAGGTTGGATGATATCACCCAAATTTAGAGGACAGATCGAAAAATTGTTCACGCAGTGACTCAGGGAATACTAGAGTGTGTACCAGCCTTCCAAGAAATGGGGGTGTGTGTTTGTGGGTGTGGGAAGGAGTTTTGCAGGTAGACTTTATAATGGCAACAATCAGTTTAATCTCATAATTCCAAAATTTTCTCTCAAGAATCACATTTTGTGAGACTTGAGCCCAATTCTGTTCCTGCTTATACCAGTGATATTCAGCTGACTTTGTACAGAATTCTTTCTGGATGCATTAAGGCCCAATGAAGTTGCATTAAGGCCCAATGAAGTTGCATTAGTTATTTTTCAAAGGTGATGAGCCTGCTATTCATTTGAGATGCAAGTCTGGTTCCTGCAGAGGCTCACTTCCTTTTCTGTAATGGTTACGAAGGCAAGAAGAACAGTTTTTCGGGTTTTTTAAATCGAAAAGTACATGAGAGTCAAAGAACAGCCACTGGAAATGTTTGGCTTTCAACATTTATGTCTCCTCCCCACTTGTATTGTTACTAGAGAGAATAGACTCAGGGGAAGACACGTGTGGAAGCTGAATGTCTTCTCTAGCTAAAAGAATAGCCTTTGACTCAAAAGTTCTTGGCATTTCTTGTTACTGTCTCACATCTGTAACATGGAGGTCACTAAAAGTTAATATCCACTGAAAAAAAATTTAATGTCAAGGAGACTAGACTCACTCTGTTTTATAACACTACTTGCTCATCAGTGCAGGTATACTGATTTAACCAACTTTTCTGGCATAATTTTTGGTAATGCTACAAATAATATGAAAAAAATCCCTAAATGCAGGTTAGAACATTAGATAACTAATCATACAATGTCAGATCAAACTGACTTTTTGCTTTTTGCTTTTATTTAGCATCACCAAAACAGGGTTTAGCAACACCAAAACACTATATTTTAGGACAAATTGACTTTTTATTTATTTTGCTCTCTTTTTTTATTCAAAAAATCTAATCCCTTCCCTTCACCCCTTTGAAAAAGCATTTGGCACTCACTGAAAAAAAAGCAAAAATAAAACCTATACCCACTCAGTTCTTAAAAAACTTACACAGTACATCAAGAAAGCACTTGCACAAAATTAAGACAAGTTTTATCCAAGTGGAAGCCATGCTTGCACAGACATGTAAGTGAAACACATTGGAAAAAAAGTCTACAGTAATCACAGCACGGTTTTGCATTCCTGGACCTTACCTTTGAAGAAAGGGATGTAATGATGTCTGAATGTAGATGTAGGGCTTGGGTGTTGGGGCAGGGAGATGCAGCTACTGGTACCAAGACTCTGAGTACCAGCTGGGGGCAACAGAGAGTAAGTGAAAATAAACTATTTAGTTCACTTACTGAAAGCCACAAATTACAATGCCATCCCTTTTTTTTTTTTTTCAGGAACATTTTCCTCCTGATGCTTAGAAAACATATAGTTTGTATTTAAGACTTCTGGTTATTGCTAAAAACATCACAGTGGCCATACTATGCAGTTAGCCAAGGGACATGGGCTTTCTGCAGACAGAAAGAGTACCATATAAAATGCTGATAATGTAACGCATCAGAAAATATTCCAGAAAAGGCATCACAAAAAGCATAGCTGTACTCAGGGGAAAATCTGCATATTCAAAAGCTGCAAGAGGGAATGATATATGCTCATAATGGATCTAATGAAATGAATGGGGAAAGCCTTGTCTCTGATGAGAACTGTGCTATGAGTGGGTCCAGTTCTCACTGCCATCTGTGCATGCTGGTAGAATTTAGTTCACAACACAACAGGGCACTCAAGTGCACAACTAATTTAAGCTTTGAAGAAACATCCTGAAGTTATTTGAGCTGTGAAAGTTAGATATGTGATTGAATATGTTAAAAAGCGTTCTCACATCATCTTTGTGTGCTTTGCTGCAATAATATCATGATAACGTATTTTGAAGGACTAATGGCAATTATTAAAAGTGGCAATTAGGATAACTATCTTCTAAATTTTCAATGACTGTAAAAAATTAGAATTAATTTGGAATTTTGCATGTCTTTTCTCCGTTCTTTAACTGTATGCAGCTAAACTGAAGCCTGGCACAGCTGCCAGACCTTCGGCGGAGACCAATCTTTCCTCTCTTTAATGGATCTTTGATACTCTATCTCATTTCCCCTTCATCAAAGACTTTATGTAGTAAAAATATTCAGTTCCTGTAAAAATTATTTGTGTTACCCATAAAATTTTCATTTCCACTGGAGAGATTAAGAACTCCCAATTTTCCAAACTAGTTTATAATTATAATGTATCCTCAATTAAATGAAAAGAAGACACCAAGCGAATAATACAAATGCTCTGTGTTTTCCACCCAAATGATGGAGTGGAGAAAAATTAGAATGAATTTTGAACACTTTAGTTATTATTTCTAAGGACAAAATTTTGTACAATGCCCAAATACAAAGGGGCCTTTGTGTGAGGCCCCCATGCAAGATTAAAAGGGGGTGAGCCCTCCTCTCTATGCAACGAGAACACCAACAGAGCTGCCACTGCAGCTCAAAGCTGCAGTAACAATTGCTGTAAGCTTCACAAGTAAAGCAACTTGGCCTTCAAAATCCAGCCATTAGAACCACTAGTCACTCCAGCTCTTGCACTGTGGAGAGGAGACACAGACCATAATCCTGCAGTACAAGAAGGGAAATGAAGTCACTCAATCACCCTCTGTGCTTTGTGTGCATTCATTGCTACCGTGCCACACCGTGAAAGAGCTGTGGATTGTGTGTATAGCTTCAGGCAGGATGGGACCAGGATTAAGCCCTTTAAACTGTTCCATCTTCTGTTTACAGATACATCAAATCAATCTTTCCAGATGCTTGTTTTTGTTTTCTTAGATGCTCATTTCTGAAGCACTTGTTTCCTTTCTCCACATGGGATTCTATGTTCCCAGTAAATAAATCACTGCAATGAACTCCACCTTAAACCCCTGTCTACCGGCGTCTACCTTACTTACAACATAAGACAAAATAGTGGAAAAATATAGAGAATAAGGCTGCTTTTCAATTACCTGGTCTGCTGTAATGCTGAGGAGAATGGGAGGTTGGAGTGTAGCGACCATAACCCAGTGAGCCAGCAGAGCTAGGACTTGACGTCCTGTACTGCTTGAAAGATCTGTCATCTTGGTCACCCTGAGAGGAAGAGAGGAAATATGTCATTAGGAACAGAAATCACATCTGAAACAGGCAGAATATGCCATTTTGCACATTTCTGTGCCATCTAGGTGAAAACTGATGCTGTCATAACCCTCCATGCAATCCCAATGAAATAAGGTGGCTTTGAGCCGTAAGCGCCTCCACCACAATGTGATCAAAGGAGCTCTGCCAAGAATCAGAGAATGGTCATGTTTGCACAAAAGTCAGCACATACATGAATTTAAAATGACAATATAATTTGAAAAGAATGTAACAGTGCAGAAGTATTTTCTCAGGACATTTCTCAGGAGTATAATTCCCTGAACGTATATGGGTGAGTGGAAGATGACATCGACATCAGGTTAGCGTGACAGTACTATGGTCACTTTGTACCCACATGAATGGATGCACAATGCTTGCAGGCAACACCAAAATCAGTATTTGTTGGCTTTGTTACATCACAGAAACAACAGTATCAGCTGTACAAATTGCCCAGTGTACTATATTAAACATGATCATTACTCGCTAGGTGATATAAACACTCATATACAGCATTAGTATTAATACTGCAGCATTGTGCAAAGCAAGTCATACAACCTATTTCCCACTAAAACCTTGGCTTCAACCACTTAAAACCATGTACACCCATTCCAAACCCCTTACTTTCTATAGTCAGTTAAATTACAATGGCAATTTGCATGTAATATCTTCTTAATAGTAAAAGCATTAATAATCAAATTAGATCTGGAAATGACTTTTCGTAAACCAGCTACAAAAGCAAATTCAGATTTCTTGTTTCTTTTATAAGACAAGCAAGAATTGGCTTAACTTCAAATTAGAACAAGCCAAGGTAATCTGCAGACACTCCCTTACGGAACGTCATACTCCAATTCCCCTCTCCTATTCCAGTAGGAGTGAGTGAAGATATACCATAACAGTGTTATCCACTTGCCATAAATCCTGGGACTTCTTTAGGCACCTATATAACTCCCATGGGATCGTTCATCATCTAAAAATGTAGGAGATCCTACTTATCCCCATCATCATCTCCCAAATTCCTATCAGGACAACTTAATTATACCCAGCCATTCATCTTTAGACTAATGCAGTTTCCCATTTGGCTTCTCTGAGATTGTCCTCGACTCTATGGAGATGTACAATGTTCTCCCATCACCAGTTTTTCTCCTCTGGCTCAACTGTGCTCCATCCCTTCTAGCTCAGCCCAGGATGCATTTTCAAAAACTGAAAATCAGTTTTGCATAGTGGTATTATTGTGTTAATATCCATTTCAGAAGACATGACTTAAAAAGGGAGAACTTATGCCTTCCCAAGCATGCAGCGTTCTGCAGGCATTCTGCCACCAAGCCCTCTATGCCCAGTTTGAGATGTTTCCCTCCCAAAGTAGCTACACTATTTAATAACCGTTTCAACCCTTGCGAAGAGAATTACAAGCAGTATAGTGATGTCTAGAAAGTCTTGCCATGATATTTAAATACCAAAAGACATTAACTAATGGTCTGCGATGTGTCTAATTGTATGATACACTGGAAGTTTCCTCTAATAAAACCCCTGCAACAAAACTGGTGGCAAATTTGCAGATGATGATGACAGAGCACCTGACTTAGAGAAAGATAGCAAGGAGGGCAAAGCTAGATAACCCAGAGAACTGACATAACACAAACCATGGCAGCACCACTCCATACCTTCCAGTGTCACTTCTGGAATTGAATAGTACGACTATTTGCTAACAGATAACTAATTTAAAGGAAATTATTATAATCTTCAAAAACACTAAGATTTCATATTAATCATTTCACACCTTACCTTTTGCGTACTTTGTGTCTCTGTAAGGAACAGTCAATCAAATTCATAAAATCCAATATGAAATAAACCATGTTTTTATTTTTAAACTGCCAATTAAATTACAATTCTATTGGTTAACTTCCCTATTTAGCCAATACTCATCATGACATATTACAATTTTCATTAAGGTTCGAGGTGATTTACGAACCTTAATGAAAATTTGCAATTCACCACTATTACCAAAATTCACAATACAGTTCTCTTAACATAAAATTGAAATAATGAAAAAATTAGCCAGGCCTGTGATATGTAATTGAGTAACTGTATCGGGGAAGCTGTGTGAAATGGTTTCTTTGCTTCCAAGGTGATGTTTCTTGAAACAATGACTAGCTGTGATCATTAATGCACATCAAAATACACAGACCTAGAAGTTTAGGTGTGTGCAAATGATTTAAAAGTATATGTGCACAAATAGTATAAGTAGGTTAACTATTTGTGAAATCAAAAAATAAAAGAAAAAAAAGGACAAAGCTATGCCAAGCATTAGTTTAAGTCAACTCGTGTTGGCAGCTTTAAATGCAAACATAAATCATATTTCCCAATGTAATTTATTTAGTAGAGCTTGAAGAAGTGACCACAATACAACCTTTATTTTGGAAAGCAGGAACATGGATGACAGTAGATACAGATGCATCCAGATGACAAACCAGAAGCAGAGCACATATTCAACACAAGTAACACTGTGAAAAACATAAATTATAAAAACTCATGCACTGTATAGGCAGGAGGAAAACCCCACATTGCAGACTTGCTGGCTATCAATATGATCAGGTTTATGCATCACAACATGGGTCAGAACAGGAGTACAAAGGCATTAGGGATTACCTCAGTAGGTGTTGGAGAGAGTAACTGAGGTGACTGCAAACAGCAACACACAACAAATTAGTGATACAAATTCATGCATGATGTTACTTGTGAGAAGAACTACTCCTAAAATATCAATATCCATGTACAACACAATACAGTTATGAAAAACACCTGTCAATTAAGTTAGGGCAATTTTTCTTTTTATTTATTTTCAAAGAAGTCAATAAAGAATAAAATATAAATAATTTCATATAAAGCTTTTGTTGATTACTACAAAATCCTTGAGTCTAGTGAGACCAGTACTGTACCACAGATGGTGCTGTGGGAAACTCAGATTTAAAGCAACTGTCTGAGACTAGACACAAGCCTTAGTCAAATCTGGACTAGAATTTTGTTGCTCAGAGATGGCTGCTTTAAGTGAAATAAAAATATATCAACTATTTAATTTTTAACTAAACATAATGTAATTTGAAAATTTGCTGTTTGTTCAATTTACTTTCAAAACTAGAGGCTCAACTCAGTTAGTTAAGCAGAATTCTACTGAAAATATTGCAGTTGCAGGTGTAGCCAGGATGCTGAAATTTGCAAGACAGGATGAATGCATGTACAAACTGGGGGAAAAAGATGCTGGAGAGCAGCCCTGTGAAGAAATCTTGGGTTTAAGTTGATGGCAAGTTGAATATGAGACAACAGTATGCCACGGCAGCCAAAACGGCCAGTCATGTCCTAGGGTGCATCAAGTACAGCATAAGTAGCCAGTCAAGGGAGTCAATTGTGCCACTCTACACTGGTGTGGCCCCATCTTAATTACTGTGTGCAGCTTTTGGCACCTCAATATAAGGACATCAAACTATTAGAGTGCGTCCAGAGGAGGGCAACCAAGATGGTGAAAGGCCTCAATGGCAAGAGTTACTGGGAACAACTGAGGTCACTTAGCTTGTACAGCTTGCAGAAGAGAAGGCTGAGGGGTGACCTCATTGAGCTGGAGGTGCTGATCTCCTCTATGTGATGACCAGCAATAGGACATAAGGAAATGGAACGAAGCTGCAACAGGGGAAGGCTCTGAGGAGGCCTTATAGCAGCCTTCCAGTACGTAATGTGGGCCTACAGGAGAGATGGGGAGGGACTCTTTATAAAGGATTGTAGCGATAGGATGAGGGATAACAGTTTTAAACTGGAAGAGGGGAGATTTAGATTACATTTTATGAAGAAATTCTTTACTATGAGGGTGGTGAAACACTGGAACAGGTTGCCCAGAGAAGTTGCAGATGCCTCATCCTTGGAAGTGTTCAAGACCAGGCTGGCTGGATGGGGCTTTAGGCAACCTGGTCTAGTGGAAGGTGTCCCTGCCCATAGCAGGGAGTCTGGAACTTGATCTTTAAGGTTCCTTTTTACCCAAACCATTCTATGATTCTAAGTTCAGACTGGACATTAGGAAAAGGTTCTTCACCAAGAAGGTGGTCAGTCACTGGAACAGGCTCCCCAGGGAAGGGATCACAGCACCAAGCCTGTCAGACTTCAAGAAGCATCTGATTTACCTGTGCGCAAGGACTCAATGGTCTTTATGGTTTGCTTCCAACTTGAGATATTCCATGATTCTATGATATTTTTCTCCCTTGACAATATCAAGGATGTAAATATCTGGAGCATCACAAAAATGTGCATGTTGGATTGTGAGCACAGCCCGACATCCCTTTCTGGTTTAGTCATGTAGAAACAGATGATTGGTTCTGACTTTATTTTTTAAGATATCACTGAGGTCTTGCTGATGCAAATGTGTACATCAGCACAGACCTACCTGAGCATTAGCATAGAGGTGGTGCAAATACTGTGGTTGTCTCCTACAACCCCAAAAGGCCCCTATTCGTAATGTGGTCCCTTTTATCTTCTGTTAAGCTATACGTTCACTGAAATGGGCAATGATTCCAGTTGTTTGAATAAGCCCTTCCTGCTGTGGTCTCACCACTCAGCTACCCACTAAAAGCAGGTGACAGACAACCCTCTTTGCTGTGGTTTCATTTCTTTGGTTGGTTGGGTTTTTTAAAGCTCAACTGCAACTACGTTCTATTCTATTTCTGAAGGTGCAATGCTGAGGTTCCTGCAGTTCA
This sequence comes from Scolopax mira, assembly GCA_004320125.1. NCBI lineage: Eukaryota > Metazoa > Chordata > Aves > Charadriiformes > Scolopacidae > Scolopax > Scolopax mira. The sequence continues at coordinate 107,504 of BJBW01004432.1, forward strand.
CTGCCACTTGATCTTGGCAAAGGCTGGGCTGTCTACCAAGACAAGCTGTTTCACCACACCATCGGGTGGTTGTTGGGACCTCCAGCCTTTGAGTGATGCATGGAGTCAGATCACGCCAAGGGTTCAGAAGAAACCTAAGTCCTACCACAGCCACATGGACACTTGCTTTGGCAAAGGGGAGAAGGAGAAGCAAGTAGCCAAGGAGATGCAGAGGGCAGGCAGGAGGGAAACCCCCTCCAGCAGCAGCATAGATTTATGGTGAGTGTGATGGTTTTATAACCATCACCTCAGAATACATGCAATGAGCAAGTCCTCGCAGGAGCTGGGCAGAGGGTCATTGAGTTTCTGCACCCCTGCAAAGTCTAGATGTAAACTAGGAGGGCCACAAACGTGATATGCATCCACAAATTCTGACATAGAAAGGAAATGTTTGTACTCCGCAGGTTCAGGACTAGCAAGCAGCTTTCAGTTCTGTAAATTCAGAAACCTAAAATACCATTTAAACTCTTCACCAGATACAACCTTAATTCTTTTAGCACCAGGATAATAGAGCTACTATGGTTCAGCATTGTACAGAGAAGGTTTGGAAAAGAGTCTACAAGATTTAATATATGCTGCACTTTACCTGAGAGGAGTATTGAGACTTCAGTAGTAGATTAAGTGTAAAAGGTGTAAGTGATAGCAGGACCAGGGGTCTTATAAACAGTGGGGCTCTTATTTATAGTAATTATATCTATCCATCCACTTATATCTATAGAGAACAATGCATACTTCCATTCCAGAACATAAATTTCTGGATAGTATACCTAGAGTATGTAAGTGATTTGATTTGTTAAAAAGTACCTAAAATTATAAAATAAATTAGAAATTCAAACAAAAGGTAGATATGGTTAGGGAAGAAAAGCTAACTTGCATGACAGGAGTTACATACAAATATGCTTCACAAAAAACAGAATTAGTATAAGATTATGGTAAATTAGATTTCATTAGCATAAACTGTGTAATATTAGTTCTGCATATGAATAGGTTGAAATACATGCATGACATGAGGATGAACTTTAGTAAGGGACAGTTGAAAGAAATCTGTGCAGAGGAAAGGGATACCATTGTTGTGTTACCAAAATAATATGGTACACTTTGAAAAAAAAAAATAAATATCATGACAAACATTTGGCTTCGCTTCTGATTTTTGCATTATAATTAGCAATGGCTCCTGCTCTCTACCACATGCATGTAGAACTCCTCTCATAGAAAAATGTATTTTGATTATATGTCATCTGTTTAAAAAATAATAACAGAAAACAATTTAATTTCTACAAACTAAAAAAGTGAAATAAACATCTTAACTTTTGGAAGGCCTTGTAAATGAATGAATGACATGACTCAAATCAAGCTATAAAAGTTAGTTTTTTAAATTCAGCAACATGTTTAATGATGCATACAAAAATCTCAAATTCACAGTAAAAAAAATACCCATGTGTCAGTACCTCCCCGTAACTATGCCTGTCATCTGAAGAGTAACTGATATATGGAGAATAGGAGATCATATCTGGGCGGTCAATGTTATAGATGGCTTTATTTTTAGGAAGAGCAGCCAAATCCCTGTAGTCAAGAATTTCATCTCCAAGCTTTGCCTAAGAAAAGGAGGAAAGAAAGCAGTGAGAATAAGAAAGAATATGATCAGGATGCAATCAGAAAAGGACAGATGAGTGTAGGTAGAAAAGTCATAATAATACTAATAAACTGCTTTTTCTGTTTGTGTACATTTAAATCTCTTATATTCACTATATAATGCTAAATATTCTGCTGTTTTCTTTCTATATACTGGTACTTTATACTTTTGTTTGTCATTCACATTTGGCTAATAAGAATACCATGGCATCATTCCAGTTCCCCTGGTTATACCCCATTTACTGCAAGCTGCACAAAGAGACACAGGGGACAAATATTGTAGTCTCTTTCAGGCAAAAAGCCCTTCATTTTTAAAGTGGTTTTGGTGTGTAGAGTTCCCCTAACATAAGCAGTAGTGAATAGTAAAATATGTATTTCCAACACATAGTCTCCAGACGCTGAAAAACATTAGTCTTTAATTTTTGCCATTTTTCTGTGTGCCACAGCTTCATCTCTTTTCCTGCCTATGCCTAAGTAGCCCTTAATTATGGGTCACAAACCAGCACATTTGCATCATGCTGGATAAGTTGGAAGATCACAGATGCCACTTCAGAAAAGTTAAAATCTTTTCACAAGACTCACACAGCCAACAAAGGGAAAGGGCTGTGTTGCTCCTCATTCTCCTCTTACTATGCTTATTCCAACCATATATAATTATCGAATGATACATTTGCACAGATTATCCTTAGGATAATGGTAACTTGCACCAAAACTGTATCCAGCAAGTATTGTCATGTAATACGACAATTTGGCCACATTGAGACTGGAGAAATGGGCAGTATAATGGTCTTATTGCCCGTTCAGGCTTTGCAGAATGATAAGCTCTTTGTTTGCAACAAAATGATGAATGAATCTCACTATTCTCTGAAAACCTCAGTATGACCAGCTATACAAATAGAATAACGTTTTCCACATGCAAAAATATGAAAGCATCCAGGATTTGTGTGTGCAGTGATTACATTTTTTCTTAGTATGCGCTAAGAAAAGTTCAATAGAATTTCCAGGGAAGTTTTCTATTAGGTTAATGATACAGGAGAATTTAGTGTGACAACTTTCATTTATCCCTTTTTCTAAAACATTGTAAGAAATTGTGCAAGCATAAGTAACAAGGAAAAGAGGAAGAGTCCTCTTAACTTAGAAAGTGGAACAAAGCCGCTATAACCGTCACATATTCTTATCCTCAAAACTAATGAAAACAATGTGTTTTAATCAAATATGTGATTCTTCAGTGATCTATAGATCTCACCTTCCTTGCAGCTACTTTAAACAGCAAAGCACAATGAAATAGCTTCTTAATGAAAATAAATCCCTCCCTACTTGGAAGCCAGGGGCAAGTTCTGATGCAAGGACAGGTCATGCAAAGACAAGGAGACATCTGTCCATCAGGTCTGTTACAGGAAGGCTTTAGGAAGCATTGTACCTACAAGGAAGACCAAGGAGGCTGTGATAATTTCTTTTTTAAGGTACACAGAATTGTGGAGATGATTCCAGTAAAGCCAAAGTTTCAAACTGGAAATATTTAAATGTGAATTATGGTAATCTTAGCCCCTACCTCTCCCCATATTAGTACAACTTGAGATCCTCCTCCCAGATTTCAGAACTGTCAGGAGAAAAACATCTAGTTATATAGTTCCTTTCAGTTTAAGTATCAACATGTAGGCAAAATTGGATGACAAAACACCTTAGAGATAAAGTTACTTTCTACACACTCAATTCTGCATTTAGCCTCCACTGGGTTTTATTTTATTTGTTTCACCTACTTTCAAATATGTGAGTGAAATTCAAATGTGCTAGGGAAGGCACAAATTACAGCTAAGAGGCTTTAAGCCATTTCTTCAAAAATCTGGTATTTTGAATTCTGTAAAAACCATGCTCTAAGTTTAGAACATCTATTTAATTTGGAATATGTAATTTTACAATTGTATAATTGGCAAATATGATCTGTATAAAAATATAACATGATTTCTCTTCCTAGTATGACAACACAGCTATGTAACCTAACCGAAACCTTCCAGATAGATATATTTTTGCAGGGAGCATTTAATTCTCTCTTCACAAAATATAACCAAATATAATGAAAGACTGTTATTTAAGACCTATTTAATGTCATAATTTAGAAAATAATGGTAATAATAAAGTGGTATTTAGGGACTTTCAGGGGATGCCTGCACTGGGGTAAATTTCAATCCAGATATAATCCAGCCATCACTAAAGTTAATTTAACAAAGGGCATTGGCCTATGCCCTCTCTCAGTGCAAGAGACACCAAAATCTGGTATCAACAAAAGAAGAAAAAAAATTATAGCTTCAGTAAAAGGTCTGCATGAATCACATTCAGGTTTGGTCAAAACACACTTTCTTCATCTTTCCCTAGCTGACCACTCAACCATGACCCAGAAACACATCGCCCATGAGGTGACATCTTGTTCAGAACAGTTGTGTCGCTCAGACTTGATGCCATTGAAAGTACGAGCACCACAAATTCACAGTTCCTAAGCTTTAACCACTGTCTCCAAATTATCTTTTGTCCAACACAATACTTCAGAGCTCACTAGTTGTTAAGGTACAGTTTCACTATTGGTTTTAACGACCTGAATCCATGCTACTGCTGAAAGTGGATGTCCAGTGGATGCACCTTCCCACTCTGCTCTACCTTCTACATTAGCTTTAGAATCATGTAGATGGCTGGGTCTTTTTTTGCCCCTTTGGTTGGCTGGAGGTTTTTCCTGGGTTATTTTTAAGCTGAATCTGGTCTCAAATCTGACTGATCATACCTCTGTACCCACTATCACCAAAGAGGAGACAGGAAGACATGGCTGAAGAGAGACAGGGCCACATGTGGGTGGGACCTGCCTTTCAGTGGCAGCCTGAATATAGGTTTGGTAAAACCAATCACAAAAGCACCCAAGACAAATCTTGAGCATGTCTGTATATCATAACACTCCTGTAACAGAAAACAGATGCAAAAGATAGCCAAACAATCATTTTGATAATATGAAAGTCCAATAACAGGTTTTTAATTCTTTTTATTTTCCTATTCGTGAAAGCCAAAACAGAACTTAATCAGTCTCACAGCTTTGACAATTAAGCAGGCACAGATGAGAGAGATAGAGCAAGAACTTGCACACTCTGGGGAATCTTTTTTCTTAATTGGCTCATATTTGCTAGACAACTTTATTCTTTCACAGTCCCATCTGCCTCTAAACTATATTACAGCAAGAAACATTAGAATTGTGTGCTGATTTGATGATATCCTTTGAAAAAAACAGAAAGTAAATGGAGGACTGTCCTTGACTTTTAGTAGCCTGTGAAGTATGCTTAAAGCTGTAATCACAAATATAAAGAAAAACAGTACTATCCAGCAGCCTGATAAATGTTACTAAAAACATATAAATCTTAGAAGAATGCTCATGCCTCTAAAAACAATGAAGTGGTGCGTGGCTGGAGAAATACAGACCATCTAGCCAAAGAAATAGCTTACATGATAATAGGGTCCTAGCACAATTAAATGTCTTCACAGGAGCTGAGGCAACAACATTTTCTTACTGGGAATATCCACCAGTTTTACTGGTATCCATCAGCATGGAGCTCTACTGGAAGTAGAACTTGGAAAAACTAATAAACATTTAGATAAGGGGCACTTCTCCTCTTCTAATTCACTCTTACTCAGATACAGAGTATATTGCATTCAAAATAATTTATACTTGAAGAAAAAAGAGAAGTTTGGCTCACGGGCACTCTTTTGCTTTTGCTAGTAGATAAAAGCCCTTAAGCACTGTATAATAATCTCTCCGGCAGTCAACCACATCTGCAGCAATTTCCTCTGCATATGGTCCTATTTGATGAGAATGACCTGCCTACCTGAGGGATACTTGGACAGGACAAAGAATAGCCCTGGGAATACTGAAGCTCTTCAAATGATGTTTGTGCAGAACATGCCACACATATGGATACTTTTTGCTTATTGGTAGCACCCTTGAGAATTTGGTCATGAATTGCTACAGCAATTATGACAAGAAAGGTACACCTGGTACTGAAAAAAAATAAATACTCAGCTTAAGTTTTTATCATACTTGTTATTTTAAATCCTCTCTATGAGCTTTACAGAGGTAGCACTTCTTAGATCATAAACACATCAAAGGTCCTCTGAGGTTAGGGACTGGCATTTGTCAAGGCCTGAGTCCTGCAATCACACACATGGGTGTTTTCATAAGCAATTGGATGCAGACCCAAGAGCTCGATTTAGACAAGTTGTGTTCACATTCAGTCTTGTAATCTACCTGTGGGCTCTTCTGTTTACTTAAACTTTTCTTTTCAGAAAGCACTGTGGATTTTGCATGCTTTGGTCTAAGCCAGCTCTAGTGGTAATGTAAGTGCTATAAATACACCACAAAAACATAACAGGAAACTGCCCGAATTCTGTTATGATAAATGCAGTATTCAAACATTTTAAGCATGAGAAAGTAAATTTAGTTTTAGAGGAATCACCCACTGGAGTGGTTTAGAGACACTAGCTTTCCACACAATGTGCTAAACTGTAGGAGAAAGCACAGGGTTTTCCCCGTTCCACAGAATGAATTTCACCATGAAATACTCACATAGATCACACGGCTTGGGGAACCTGATGTACTTGAAGCAGGTACAGAAATAATACTCTCAGATGAAGTCCTCGTTTCCTACAGCAGGTGAAATAGATAAGAAATAGAGGAGAGGGAGAGAGGATGTAAATGTTACTTCAAAAAGAACGTGCAGGATATTTAATTTAATTCACCTTTACCACTCAAAAATGGCATATTAAAGCAAGCCTAAAACATACAGGCACACCAAAAAGTTAAAAATAAAAGAATACCTTTAGTGCACCAAACAAACCTTTGGAAATGCAAAAATGATTTTACATATGACTATCTTTTCCCTTCCCTTCAGAATCAAACGCGCTGCAGCACTTCTGTGCTGCCAGGACAGCTTTTGGGCATCATCAGGGACAATAGCTCTGAGTCTGGGGTCACAAGATGACACAGTGGCAGAGCTTTCATTCTAAGGTTATACCACCAAACCAATCCATATTGCTTCTGATTCATATCACGCTACCACGCCACTCACTCCCTAGCAAACAGCACCACATCCTGCAGAGTGCCCTGAACGAGGCACCCAGTAGGTTAGCTTTCCCCTCTCTGATTGTAACAGTACCGGATGGATTTTAATACTCAACTGGTTTTGCTCTGTTTTCCATCATTCTGGCATTCAGAGTGACACACCTTTATTGCTTTCTTTTGGGCAGATTCCTTTATGATTAAAAAATATAATTTCTTTTGAATAACAAAGGTTTGTGAGACACAATGATATTAACCATGAGCAAACAGACCTGACACTCATAATTAAAGTTTAAACAAATCTTACTGTGAAATCAATGGTTTTATATCCTCTTTTACCCAGATATATTAATATATAATCATAAAATACTCTTTCCCAACTGTGGAAAAATCTGTCCCTGATTGCAAAAAGTATGTCCTTTTCCATGCACTCTGAATGACCACCTTTTACTGTCTTACCAAAGGCTGAACTTCTTAACTGGGGGCTGTGATTGTTCAGAGCCTTTAAAGGATTTTAGCATTATGAAGCTCTCAGATCAAGAAAGCATCCTTCCTGCAACTCCAGTCTTTGCTTGAAATATTTATTAGCTTTTAGAAACAATACGTGAATATATCTGTACTGTGTCATGTTAGCAGAGTAACCAAACCCAATGAACACTAGTATCCTTCCACAGACCTTCTTTAGCCCAAATATTCCGATGGACTTCTCCCAGACAGTATGTGGAGACACTTATCCATATAAAAAAGGTTCAGTTTAATTGTTTTGGCATGTCTGACTGGGATTTGGGAATTTTCTCCCTCTCATTTTCAGTTGTCTCACACTAAGGCTCTGGATGAGCTCAGAAGGTCTAAGGGGACAAGACAAACACTGGCATGGAAATAGAGCATTCTCCGAGAAATACTTGTGGCTGCCATTGAGATGATCATTCAACACAGACAATGTAATTGCATTGATCTTCTGCATAGTTAAAGCATATAGCTTTTTTTTTTTTGGTAGAACTTGTGTAAATTACATGAAAGTATTATCAATGCATTCATGTCACACACAAGCCACACTTCTCTTTCATTATGTCCCTACAGGAGGTCCAATCCAGTAGAGAAAAACACATGAATAAAATGGCACTATTTCAATTTTTTAAACCCTGTTGAAGACAAATGGCAGTTTTGGATTAACCTCAGGATTCCCTAGATAAAGCCTGAGAGCTTCTTTCTGTATCATGTGCATCACTGGAGTGTGTTTTAAGATCCCACAGTGTGTCATGACCTTAAAGTGCATAACATACATGGCTGAATATATTTAATGACTTTTACATTTATTTATTTAATAACTCTTATATTTATTAACTCTTTTTTCAGGGGCTTTCCTCAACTTAGAGGTGCAATCTTGTTTTTGAGAAATTTAACTCATTAAAATTTCTAACTTTTGCAATCAAAGTGTAAAGTCTCATCTTTCTAAGGTACTCCTGCAGATTGCTTCTGTGCTTCCTTACACTATTCAGTTGTTCCCACAAATTGTCCCATTTCTCCTCCTGATGATTAAAACTCGCTCATTCCACATATCACGCATGCTCTTTATTATTCTCGGGACGATCCATTACCCCTTTTAGCATCCCCAGTCCATGCATGCTGCACTCCATCCCCTGGCTTTTGCAACATCTCAGCTGATTCCATTGCTTCTGTTCAGTTTTTTTCTCCGTACTATGCATTTTTCTTCTCCCTCCACCTACTTGTTTTCTTTTAAGCCTTTTGATAATCCTTATTCTTTCTCTTGCTACTTTGATTTCTTTTTTTTCTTGTCTTTTTTAGCTTCTGCTTATTATCTCACTCTCCCATCATTTTTCTTTCTGCTGTCACTCTCTTTCACAACTTCTTTTTTCCCTTCCACTCCATCTCCAAAGCTTTGGAATATGCTGCCACATACTCCTTCTGCCTTTGTCACCTATTTAATTATACAGAAAGATAACTTTTAAAAATAGCAAACTGCAAAGAGTGACCAGAAAAATTTTCAACCAGTATATTCCATTCCCAATTTTACAAGTTTTGTTGAAAAGTCCATTATTACCCTCTTTGAGATGGTACCCATTCTTCATGGTTTATTTTTTCTGATAATTAGTGTAAAGACAAAAAAAAAAAAAAAGAGGAAAAACCCACAGAAAAGGAAAAATAACTACACTTGGAAAAACTCTTTGAGCTCATTCTGGCTTTTTTACTTCTACTCAGGCAAAACTCGCACTGACTTTCAGATATATATGTCTTCCTCTCTGCTGGGGACAGGGCAGACTCTAAGCACTCAGAGATGTGTTACAGATGAGTCAGCCCTTACACAGTGTCTTTTCGAGGAAAAGGCAGCCAGTAGGAACCCAGTACAACTCTCTCTACTGCCTTTCTTTGAAAGGGGAAAAATACAACCCAACCTACTACATTTTCAATAAATTACCTGGGGTTTTTAGCTGGCAATTTCTGTTACTCAGCCAGAATAAAATCCTTTGGAAGCCTAAAATACTGCTTAATAGGGCTAGGCTGATCCAACAGCACTTATTAAAGTATTTTAACAATTTTAAATAAACATGTATTAAAAAATAGGTTTTATACAGAAATGCTACTTATTTGATTTTCAGAGCTCGCCATGAAGGATACCAGAGCAATGGCTTCCCAAACACATGGGTACAAAAAATACATCCAAGACCCTTCAGGGTAAAGCTCAAGCCAAATTTTTTTCCAAAACTGTAATTTAGTCTAAGTTGCACTTGCTAAGATACCAGATTTGTAAACACTCTTTTTATTGCTGCTGCCTGCTGGTCAGACTTGTGCCTTCCGTCCAAGCTTTAAAGAATTGAAGCAGAGCTTTTTTGAACAAGGGTACCAACTTGGAGCATCAGAACTGAAAAACCCCATACTTGGCCTCTACATTAAATGAGATAGTTGCATCACTCCCACCACTTCAGAGAGATCTTTTCCCCAGCTACAGATTAATTCTTCATTACCTAGGGGCACCTTATTCATCTGCTAACCTTGTAATTATTAAAGTTGCCAGAACTCCCCCATTTCCCCTTTGCACACAGACAGATGCACAAATCATCCAATTTAAGGAGGTACTTAAAGCCAGAAATTAAATTAAGTTGAGGCTCGCTTGCCAACATTTTACAAACAAATAATAAAAAAGAAATTCCAATGAGATATTTTTTGTAAAAACAAATAAAGTGAAAGTCCTCTGATCTTTTAAGTGCAGAGCCACATAAAAAGAGAAGAGGTCATGCACTGATCACATCATAATCAGACAGAAGTTAAAAATTAGCTTGTTTTTCTTTCATTTTTCCTTATTCACTTTATACGTATAACTCTTAGATCAGCATTCTCCTGAAGTTGTAGCTTTAATCACTAAGTAAAAGCAGAATATTTACATTACATTATTATATTACATTAACCTACTATATTTCAGTTGTTTACAATTTAAAATTACAGTGGTAAAAAAATTCATATCCTTCCCTCCATGCTCACTACAAAAAAAAATGAATAGAGAATAGTGTGACAAAGGAATAACAATATGGTTTTTTACCTTGTTTTTTTCTTCAGCCTTTGCAGCCTGTCTACAAACTGGATGCCAAATGGATGCACCTGGAAAGTAAATTTCAAGTTCTGCTTAATTCAGTTCTCTAATAAGAACTTTAAAAGATTTAAAAGAAGCAGCTTATTGAGCCTTCCTATAATGCATTCCAAGATACAGCACACTGACTATACTGCAGTCACTATTTTATGGATGCTTTCAAAGCTAAAACTGACAGTCTTTTAGTATCAGTAAGCCTGATAACATACATTTTAAAGCGTATGTGATCTTCAGAAAGCTACACATACTTGAACACATGAGATCAACATCATAACCTGAGTCCTAAAAAGCATGATATAGGATCTCTGGAGTTCCTCCAGCCCAACCTCATGCTCAGAGCAGGTCCCAGTACAGCAGGAAGCGCACAGGGCTGTGCCCAGTTGGATTCTGCATACCTCCAAGATGGAGATCTCACAGCATCTCTGGTCAACCTGTTCCATTCTTATGGTAAATATTTTTCCCCTCGTATGCAGCTAGAATTTCCCATGCTCTTATTATACATATTCTTGTAATAGTGTGTTTCAGGTTATACCAAGTAGTCCACTGTGATGGGATGGAGTAGCACTGTGGTATTTAACACTAGCTGAAAATCCAGTCCTCCTTTCTGAATTATTCACTGTACTGATTTTGCGCTTCCTACATGTTTGTCTCTTTAAGTTAAAATACTAATAACTGCGCTAATTCAGGGGAATATCAATCCTGGAGGAAGCAGAAAATACAGAATGAACCAATTCTCTATTGCATGCAAGTATAGAAGAGAAGATTATGAACTCTAGAGATATAAGTAAATATTAAGTGTGAGAAAGAAACTTAATAGTTTTCCATTAGTCACAAAGGAAAAAAATTATTTTATCAAGTTGAACACACTGTTCAATACTGTGTTCAATGGAAGTGGAATGTGTGTAACTATATAAAATAAAAGAATAATTTGTAAATTTACATATTAAAAAGGAAGCTTTATGTTTATGCCAGTCTGGGCTCAGACAAACCACAAACTAAAGCTCCATACAGTTAAACAATGTAAATGCAGTGCAACTTCTGCCTGCCTAAATGGGAAGTTGAGAACCTTTGTGTTATAAATATTTAATGTTTATACAGGGTGGAGAACACCAAGAAGATTTATTGGAAATGCTTTGTTTTCACTGCAGTTTGATAGCTTTCTAACCAGTGGATTTTGGAAACAAGATAGAAACAGCAAGTCTATTTCCCAGAAGACAGATGGAGATCATTAGAATTTATTTCACAAAAATAACACAGATGAATACAGACTCAAGCAGTAAAAGACTATCTGTAAGCACAGACTAGATTAATTTTGTTTACTAAGTTACTGAAGTGTTTTGGGACTTGAACCACTAAGAAACGTCTTTATAGCACCTTTACATTTAATGCTAATTTGTCTTCCAATTACAAGTGAGTCTGAGCTTGCCCAATGAAAGTGCTTGCCCCAACTGCTGCATAAGTTGATGTAAATCTTCCCAAGAGTTTTAAGAAGTATTTAGATTTTTTTTTTTTCTAATTACTCCTACCTGTGGTCACACAAAACTGTCTGGGAAACTTTTTCACAGAGAAGAAAGAGTCCTTTCACCCAAAAATCATCTGCTGTATGACCACTGATGACTCAATTTCTTCTAAAGGAACATGGAACAACTAAAGAAACTTTACAGTAGTTTATTAAGAGGATGAAGAATAATTTAATAAAATATGTCATACTCTAGGGATTTATATCTAACACATCAGGTCAGGCAGTCCAAATACCCAAACGCAGATCTTTTATTAAGTTAACACCAGTTTATAATGAAAACTGCTGTTCATGTAAAAGACTAAAAGTAAGCTGGTATGGATGTTTCATGCACCAGAAAATAAAGTAAGATGTGTCCAAATTAAGAGAACCTGAGCATACTTTGTGATTATTTCACCTAAAAATCCACACCAAGCCTAACAAATATCCGCCAGTATAACTAACTGATCTTAAAAAGAAGATTCACTTGCAACCCAGTTTCAGAGGGTTTGACATCTACAAACAAATTTGTAGTTTGATATCTTTTTAAAGCATTGATTTCCCAGGGGATTTTAGTACTGCTAAGCTACTTCGCAATTGGAAGAGCCACAGCATTTTCTGGCTCTTGTGGGAGAACCCATGAGCACAGACAAGGATCATTATGTCCTTTAATAAGCTAGTTCTTGTTGCAAACCAAAGCGACAATAAAATTGTCATTTTAAATAACATACTAAATTATAATTAGATCTTACTAAGGCCACTGTTGTGTTTTAAATAAAGTCTAACTTTTCCAGCTTAATGAATGATTGCAAAATATGCTTCTAGAAGACTTTGGACAATTGTGAAGTTTTAATACAGATCTAGGCAAGATGTGATTTTAGGATAACACACCAGCCATGTGGTTCCCACATCCCACAGAGTTTCTCTTTTCTGCTTTCCTTTGAAAAGAAACTGCCAGTCAAAGACAAAGGCAAAAGCCTTCATTTTATCTGGTGTCTGACCCTGTATTTAACATTGGTTTCTTTGATCAGCTTAGTACAGCTAAAAGTTGCTACTTATGAAATACAGACGTTTAGCTCGTATCTATGGCAAATAAATTTTTCCCCTATTGAATAAATTATTGTGCAATTCCTTCTCTACTGCCACTGAAATTCTCTGACAAAAACCACTGAATTTCCCCTGCGCACACTTATGGCTGTGTAAGGTATAGGCATGCTGTATAGTATGGACTTCAGCTCCATAGCATCTTCTTCACCCTCTGAGAGCACTTCAGGTAAGGACCTTCAGATTTTCTCTTCCTACCCAAATGGGCAATGGGTACAGCACTGATCTTAGGACTGTAACAGCAGCTTTGGGGAACCTGCTGCTTTGCATGTGTGTGAACTTTCACCTGGATCATTTATCACTGTAGAAAAATCACTTTTATTTTGTAAATGGAAAATTCTATTGTCTTCACTGTCAAGTACTTACATCTGCATGAAACAACTGCTACCACTTATGCTTTCTGTGATTCACACTTGTTACTGGATTGAAATGAGAGAGGAGTAATTAGAAAGTAACAAGGAACAAGGGCTTGGTTTTGCTTTTCATTAGCCTACGTGTTACATTCTTCACCTTCTTTGGTAGTTATGAAGTGAGAGTATGTGCAAAAAGCTCAGCTATGCTAGCAGGTATGGACAAGAGCACAATGCTGCCTAGTATAATTGGTTTCCTTTTTGGTTTTGGGGTTGGTTTTTTTTTTTGTTTTTACCTTGAAGATACATTTCTTCTCCTTCTGCAAACATCTGACTGCACCTGACACATCGTGCGCACGTTGGGTGATAATGTTTTTCTCCTGCCTGTTAGGGAAAAAAAGTACAGATGATTAAGTATACTGATCCATTTAGAAGCTTCACTATAAGGAGTTTTTCTTTCATCCTCTAGAATATAACTAATTAGATAAAATTAGTTAATGCCAATTAGCTCAACAATTTCTCACAACCACAATGCTTAATTTTGATTACAGACAATTCCTACACAAAAATGTTAACGTGCAATAATTAAGCCTCTGAATTTAGTGAATAAAAGCAACTTTATAGAGTGAACATGTTTTCCCTGAGTCAAAATAAGCAAATTTTGGTCCATGTAGAATGTCTCATAATGTGTTTATCTGTACTTTAGCAAGGCCTTTGATACAGTCTTCCACAGTATTCTCCTGGAGAAACTGGCTGCTCATAGCTTAGATGGGAATACTCTCTACTGGGTTAAAAACTGGCTGGAGGTCCGGTCCCAGAGAGTGGTGGTAAACAGAGTCAAATCCAGTTGGTGGCCAGTCATGAGTGATGTCCCGCAGGGCTCGGTCCTGGCCTGTATCAGGAACAGTGTGGTGAGTAGGAGCCGAGAGATGATCGTTCCCCTGTACTTGGCACTGGTGAGGCCCCTTGTCAAGTACTGTGTCCAGTTTTGGGCCCCTTACCACAAAAAAGACATTGAAGTGCTGGAGTAGGCCCAGAGAAGGGCAACAAAGCTGGGGAAGGGGCTGGAGAGTAAGCCTTATGAGGAGCGGCTGAGGGAGACCTTATTGTGCTCTATAACTACCTGAAGCAGGTATGTAGAGAGGTGGGGGTCGGTCTCTTCTCCCAAGTCACAGGAGATAGGACAAGGGGCAACAGCCTCAATTTAGATTGGGTATTAGGAAACATTTCTTCACTGAAAGGGTTATCAAGCATTGGACTCGGCTGCCCAGGGGAGTGGTTGAGACACCATCCCTGGAGGTGTTCAAAAGACAGCTTGACATGGTTCTCAGGAATATGGTTTAGTGATTTTTATTTCTTATTTATTTTTGTGTCAGAGTTAGGTTGATGATTGGACTAGATGATCTTTAAGGTGCCTTTCAACCTAGACGCTGCTATGATTCTATACAGGAGTGTGACACATTTAGACTAAAGAATTTCTGGTTTTACTTCATCAATGTTAACTTTGTCCATCCCTGAAAACCTGCTGCTGTATTTTAAATCATCAATACAGATGAGTAATTCTAATGTGATGCATTGCTATTTTGAAAACAACTTTGTTCTGGTTCACTCTACTTTTTATGGTGCCATTTGTGCAGACTGCTGGGTGATTTCTGCAACTTTAGACATGGAAGGTGGTCACTACCATGTCAACACTTTAAAGTATCAGTAGGTAAAATGTCAGTACCAGGTTTAAACCTCAGGTTTAAAATTGCTTGACAGAGTACAGGTGGTTAAGCACAGGAAGTTATTTAACTATCATGAGATAAACTTAAATGTGGAATATCAAGCTGAAAAGAAATATAATTTCCTTTGAAAAATTTGTATTGCACAAGCATCAGTAAAGCAATGCATAGCCTCAATAATTCAATTGACTCAGCATAGCAGATACAATTCCCAGGCTAACACTCTCTAGGGGAATTCAATTATTCCTTTGCTAAAATAAACTGTCAGAACACATTCTCAGATAACCTGGATGCATCACAGAATAAACTCTATTTCCCTAAATTTAACAGCATAATCAAATACATCATTTTAATTCACTTTGTAGAGTCAGTAACATCAACTAGCTGTAGAATGGCACAAAAAGACGTCTTTTGATAACTTAGGTACAATTATAACAGAAGAATCAGAGAGGAGAGGTGCAGTGATCCTTTTGCTGGTGCTCACACCAGCCAATGGATTTGGCATAATAACCTCTGAATTCAAATGGGACATGCTCAAACTCTTTATACAACTCAAAGTGCTGACAGTGTTCTTTGTTCCCCCTATTAAAATGGTTTTATGATGTCCCTCTTCTAACCAAAGCATAGAAGATACAACATGGCAGATTCTTCATCACTTGAAGTATTTAAAACACATCACACCATCTTGCTAAAGGAGAGGTGATAGCTGGATCTGAGGCTAGGGACTTGATGCAGGAATTAACAAATAATGTTTATACAATAGGCCTTATTAGATACTGTAAACTATATTCAGACTTGGGTGTGTTGGGTTGGAATGTGAACTATAACCCCACTTGGGCACGTGCCAAGGAGGCTTTCATCAGTCACCCTGTCTCGTCTCTCTTCAGACTATTTTGGAGGCTTCATCTCATAGCTGAACAATTGGTTCCAGCAGAACCCAGAAATTTTATAAGCTTGGGACAGCAACTGTCTTATGCTTCCAGTTTAGTTGTAATGATAGCCTTGTTTGTTTTTTCTTTCTTGGTCATATTGATGTGAGGGCATTTAATGCAGCAAACAAATTTCTAACCATATGGTCACTTCTTATTTGCACAGTTTGAAAGCTTAGTTTGAGAGACTGCTGTCCCATGTTTAATAAAATATCAACGCACACGTAGCACAGAAGAAGAGACATTTATCTCTCAGAGGTCTCTTATGGCTCAAGCGGTAGATTGTAAGAAAACTTCTCAAAATTCTACATTGCTTCAAGACTGCACCAGGTCTGTGTGCCTAGGCATCCAGATGTAAAGATTGTATTATTATGAAGATCAACTTAAAGATTAATTCTCAACTGGTATTTCCTCAAACCTGAACTACAAAGTGTGTCCTTAGAAACACAGTAGACTATCAACAATTTATTTTTTCTTCAAATGTCTACACCAGCCTTCCACAGTCACTGAGGTAAAGTCTTGGTGTCTAATTTAAAGGTGGAGTAAAAAACAGTCCTTAACAAACACTCTAAGACAAAGTATTATTAATTACTTCATTCCCTTTAGGTATGAGGGACCGCTCTGAATGGAAAATCTCTGCACAGCAGGCAGAGCTTTCTGGCTGGGTCAACATGGGGAATGTTATCCCAACAGAGCTGAGGACCTCCCCACAACCCCTGCCCTAAGCTTGGGGGGAGGGGGGGGGGGGGCGCACCACAGCACTGCTACCTGTCCCACAGCACGTCAACAAGTAAACCCATGCTTCATTTAAAACAGGCCCAGAAAGCTCTGCAAAAAAGTACATACAACCTCCTTTTCTCATTTCTTGTAACTTAAGGCTTGAAGTAGATAAAAGAATGAATCTCATGAAACAAATGTGAATCACATAATTTAAAGCACAATTTGAAGACAGTAAGGAGTGTTATCCTAAAGTCTGCACGGCAGTATGAACACCAAGCCTGAGAAACATGCAACACTAGCAAAACTAGAGTAATTCATACCAGAAGGATTAACCTTACCTAGTTAAGGTTGGGTTTTAAATTAGCTGTCATCACTCAGGAAAGAGATATTACATTACTGCAGACAGCTCAGCAAAAACCTCTACTCATTCTCTGGCTCTGGCTGCAAGAACTGATGAAGTGGTAGAATTATAATAAAAGATTATATATATAATAATTGTAACTCTATCACAGTAACATTGCTTTCTGGCCTCTCATGTCGCTGCTAGGAGGGTGGCTGATGTCACCTCTTACTACAGTTGACAAGTGACAACTGGTTATGGATTGACACGAGGGATTGAACCAGAACAGCCTAGGGCTCAAAGCATAAGCTCTCTCCTGGAGAGAAGACTCAAGATAGCTCATGATTCTCTCACCCGTGAAGCCTATGACCACATTACTCTCTTAGTAAAGTGGTTAGTAAACCATAGAATAGTTTGGGTTGGAAGGGACCTTTAAAGGTCATCTTATCCAATCCCCCTGTAATAAGCAGGGACACCTGCAACTACATCAGGTTGCTCAGAGACCCGGCCAACCTGACCTTGAGTGTTTCCAGGGGCACCTACCACCTCCCTAGGCAACACGGGCCAGTGTTTCACCACCCTCATTGTAAAAAAATGTCTTCCTTATGTCTAGTCTAAAATTAGTTTAAGACCATTACTGCTTGTTCTGTCACAACAGGCCCTGCTAAAAAGTTTGACTGCATCTTTCTTACAAGATTCCATTAACTACTGAAAGGCCACAATAAGGTTTCCCTAGAGCCTTCTCTTCTCCATGCTGAGCAACCCCAACTCTCTCAGCCTGTCCTAATGGGAGAGGTGCTCCATCATTTTTGTGGCCCTCTTCTGGACCTGCTGCAACAGGTCCATGTCCTTCCTGTGCTGAGGGCTCCAGAGCTGGATGCAATACTCCATGTTGAGTCTCACCAGAATGGAATAAAGGGGCAGAATCACCTCCCTCAACCTACTAGACATCTTCTAGCTTCTTTTGATGAAGCTCAGGATATAGTTGCCTTTATGGGTTATACCAGCACAAAGATTGCTGGCTCACATCCAGCTTTTTATCCACCAATACCCCCAAGTCCTTCTTGGCAGGGCTAATCTCAATTCCTTCGATCCCAGCCTACATTGATACTGGGGGTTGCAGAACCTTGTTGAACCTCATAAGATTGGCATGGACCCACTTGTTGAGCCTGTACAGGTCCCTCTGGATGTCACCCTGTCCCTCAGACATGTCAACTGTACCACTCAGATTGGTGTTGTCTGCAAGCTTGCTGAAGGTGCACTCAATTCCACTGTCTATATCATTAAACAAATATTGAACAATATTTGTCCCAAATCAGACCCCTGAGTAACACCACATCTCACTAATCTCCATCTGGGCATGGAGCTGTTGACCACTAACCTCTGGATGTGACCATCCAACCAATTCTCATCCACCCATCAAATCCATCTCTTTCCAATTTAGAGGGAAGAAAGTTGACAAAATAATTTGATATTTTAAATAAACTGGTTATTATTTAGTTCCTTTTCTCAGAATGAGAAGTTTTCAGTAAACTTCTTGAGAAAAAAAATAAATATCTACCTCATTACCAAAATGCACAGCAGTGACAACACCTTTTACTGGGAGTAAAAAATTTATGGAAGAGAGAAAAGATTAGACTGCTGCAAGGATTCAATCATATCAAAGAGTATTTTCACTGAATCACAGAGTTTTCCATTTTAAGGGTATAATAGGTTGCTGTAATAGTGCATTATTACCACTGACTTATCTATTGAGGTAGGTCCAAATCCTGCCACCTTCATATTGTAAAGCCTCCAAATGAAGTCCTAACTGTATTTTATCCTGAACAAAGGTAGTGGAAGTCAGCCTACAAAACACAGATCCTGCTGGTATGCCAAGGCATGGTACACTTGCATGACCCAGAAACAAAGCCAACAGAAGATGAGTATAAAGTGCTTATAATTAAAAGCTTCTCACATGGAACAAATTTGTTGGAGAGTTGCATCATCACAAGCCAACCACCTGTTCAAGCAAAGGGAAAGAGAATAAAACACAAAACCAACAACAATCAGTAAGCCTTTTCAGGCAGCTTCTCACCCTGAAATGAAGGGCTAAAGCTCTTATGAAAGACATAGGACTTGACTGCTGCTATCTCTAAGTGGAAGGGAGTTACTATATGGGTTG
Source organism: Scolopax mira (assembly GCA_004320125.1). Lineage (NCBI taxonomy): Eukaryota > Metazoa > Chordata > Aves > Charadriiformes > Scolopacidae > Scolopax > Scolopax mira. Next base: position 126,697 of record BJBW01004432.1, read on the forward strand.
AGAAGGAGAAAAATACTTTGGTATTTGTAGTGATGGGCAAAAATTTAAACTTCAATTACACAATAAATTATTTTTTTTTTATATACTTATCTCCATTCCCTTAATAATTTTCATTCCCACGGACATTCACATTCCTTCATTAAAGGACACAGATTTAAGATTTCTTCAGGTGCGTTGTTATACAGCTAATAGTAGAAACACAACTCAGTTTAAAGTCAGGAAGTGTGCAAGTGCACAACAGAATGACAGAATAATTTAGGACCTCAGAAGGTCATCTAATTCAACCTCCTGCTCAAAGCAGGATTGATGCTCAATTCAGACCAGTTTGCTCAGGTATTTGCCCACTCAGATATTGAAAACCTCCAATGATGGAGACTGCACAACCTCTTGGCAGAATGCTCCAGTGTTTAGATATTCTTACAATGATTTTTTTTCCTTTTTATCTAGTCAGAACTTCCCCTCTTTCACTTTATGATAGTTGTTTCCTGCTCTCTCTCACCATGCACCTCAGTAAGGAGCTTGCCTCCACACCCTTAAGGCCTCCTTCTAGGAATGGCAATGCTGCTATTAGATCCCCCTGAAGCTATCCATTCTCCAGGTGGTACAAGTTAAGGTCCCTGAGCATCTCCTCACAGGAGACATGCTTCAGTCCCTCAACTATAATTTGGTGGCCCTCACCAAAACAGTTTCAGTTAATCAATGTCTTTTGGTATGGGAGTGTACAAAGCTGGATGCAGTATCCTACACGTGGTCTTAAAAATGGTCAATAAAAAGGGTTATGCATATGCATCTCCAAATACTTATAATTGAATATAAGACATCAAAATAAATCAAGATGTGTGATGTACATTATAATGAAAAAGAACATAAAATGTAGATACAACTCCTTCATAAATTAATCTCCTACTACTTTCAGCTTATGTCCATGGATTCATATGAGTAGATCTGAGGAGAAGAAATACCTTAACATTAGGTAAGAGCGGTTCATTATCTATCATTTTAAATTCAACATTGAGGCATACATAACTTCCCTGGGGAAATTTTTCAGAGTATGTAAATCAAAAAAGGTGGAAAACCCCTGAACTCATTTAGTTGATATTAAATTCATCCTGTTTATGCTTCTTCGTTCGTTTCCCAAATGACTGTTTTTGCTGGGATACTAAACTATTTTGTGAATGAACTGTTCTTAGGTGGCAGAAACGTGCAGGAAACTGATAATGAAATACAAGTATAAAAAGGAACGCCAGATATTTGTCTTCATGATATTTAATGAAGTTTTGGAATGAGATACAGCATTTCAACTTCAAGTGGCCCAACCAGTCACTGCACTGATTAAAGTAGGCAAATTCACAATTTCCGTAAGTAAATGCAGTTCCCTGACTTTGGCTGAGCTAGTTCCTGCTCCCAGAACTAGACTAGTTATTATTTAAAAACTCTCTGACCTAACAGCACAAAACTGCCACAGAAAATCTTCCTATCAAGTTATTCCACTTAGCAGGCTGAAATCAGGGGTTGTTCTTGCTAATTCCTACCCAGTAATATAAACCTCTTGTTCTTGGCCAGCACTTCAACATGAGGTTGTGCGATATGGGTTTAATGCTAAAAGGCTGTGTAACACGGAGGGCCCAGGTGTTTGTTCTTCTGTCTTTATATCAAGAGTACCCTGGAGAAGGTGCACGGCACTGCTCCACCAAGTGCTGTTCAGTGTCCACGCTCATAACTCTGCCATCGCTTTCATGTGGTGGTGTATTTGTTATGTGGACTATACTTGATCCGTAAACTGGATGCTATGGGGTATTTTCAAAATAGAACGATGATATTCAGAAAATCATTCAAACCTTTGCTTGAATCACCTTTGCTGCTTGAAGGAGAAACTGGTGCTCAGTTGCCAGCTTTAAGTGTAACCACATTCATGCTTATAGCAAAGCCAGAGTTTTGCATATGCTACAGAAGAACTTGAAGGATTACTCAGTAATAGTTGTATACAATACTGCTTAAGTATTGTATTAACAGTTGTCATGTCATCTACTGGGTAGGAATGGACAGGCAACATTACAAAGGCAAAGGTATTTGACAAACTAGCTATTGCTTATGTTACACAACAGTGTCGAGGAGAGAAAAGTATAAGAGTCAGGAGACAAAGAGAGAATTATGTGAAGGAAAACTATCCCTAATTGTCTTAGTCACAGCAGACCTGACTCACCACTGAGTCACTTCAGCAGTGTGCCAGGGCAAATGAACCGTTTTCAATGGGGTTTACACCAGCATAAGTGTAGTGTAATGTTTTAAATCAATCCTTCTCCTCGTCTTCTCCTTCCTGGATTCACTTATCCTTCCACTAGATGCCAAGAAACAGTCATGGGAAAGGTTCAGTGCATGTACCTGCAGCATTACTTACAGCTTTAGCTGTCTCACATGTACAGTTATTTCATATTATCTTGGTTCTGGCTCATCCCGCTGTACTTTGCAGAGAATCGAGACTTCCCACCCACATTTGAGTCATTTTTACTGCCTCCCACACACTCTTTATTCTTCTAGGTATAAAGTGCAGATCAAATGTACCAAAGGGGACGTTTATTTCAGAACGATAGTAACTTACTATACAGCAAACTCTCAGAAGGAAAGGCTTCTAATGCTTGTGGGAGAAACAAAAAAAATCCAAAACCCCTAAATGGAATAATTAAGAAAGACTAAAATCAGCATTGCAAGTTCTAACTCGGGAGCAAATTCAGCCCTGTCACAGTCAGGCAAAAGCTGGAAAAGGTTATTATGCATTTTTTCTACAGACCTTGGTTCAATCTTGTAAACCAAAATCATCTTTCATGCCTAAAATCACTGATTTTTCAACTCGGATGCTATTGTTATGCAATGAGCGATCTGCCCTTTTTGTCTTTGTCATCTCAGCTTTGCAAAATTTTCTTGCCACCCACTGAGATTGGAAGAGGTTTCTGTTTTCCATTCACTCAACAACCTCCTTCATTTCTTATCCACTTTTCTCTCCCACTCCTTAAAACCCACTTACGGGCCAAGACAATTGCAGCTGGCTCTCACTTCTGCCATCCCTTGATAGAGGAGAGGAAGAGAAGGAGAAAGATGACTTGCAGACACATTCCCCTTCCTTTTCAACTTGGCAGATGTGTATTTAGCCCACCCATTTCAGATGGGAAGATGAAGCTGCTACCAACACAGAACAGCCCTGAAGAGGAAGCGTGATATATCAGATGAAGCCAGCTCTTTTCATGCTGGCTGTGGTGATCCAGGCTGCAAACATCTGAGGACAGCAGTCTCTTATTCTGCACCTAAATAAGGGCTGATATTCTGGACCCCCAAATTTAGCTGGCATTGGAAATGCCGCTGTCATATGCAGAACTGATATTAATAGTACTTCCTAGAAGTAGGACGTTACTACTTTCATCCACACATTTCCAGTTCAAGGTACCATTCAGAAGTTCTTTGGGAGGGAAAGAAATTTGAAAAAGCACAAAACCCGCTGCATATTGGGAGGATGGAAAAATAAAATAAAATCTTAAAGACACAAGAAATGAGTCCCATAGGCTGCTTTTTTGCTATTAGCAGACACATCATACCGTCGTCACGTGGTGTCACAGAGCATCCTGGAGATACTTTATCAGCAAAAGCAGTTGCCACTAAGTGCACTTACTGCTACACCACTGTCATGGTTACAGGAGAGAGCTAGAGGGAGGCGCGTGTGCCAGTGGCTGGATGATGGGTCTGTGGAGCAGCAGTCTGTCCAACTGCAGCGTGCCCCAGGCATGAGTCAGACGACCCACCAGAAATGAAAGAAATTATGCAAAGTAATAGGATGAGGAATCAAACACATCCCAAAAGCGCAACGTTTCACATTGTCAAAATATTCAAATGCTGGCCAATAGTACTAGATAACAGTGCATCACCACAGCAACACATTGCTTAGAAAGGCATTGTAACTGGCCTTTGCTGTTTGTGTCTAGGGCTCAGACAGTATCGAGGTGACTACTGGAATCACTGCTCTGATGCTTTAATTAATCAGTTAAGATAGTTTAGGATTATTAGTATAAAACAGTATTAGGATTATTAACTGGTAATACATTTTTGTGTAATGAGAAGAGGCAGGGGACACCATTCACCCGTCTGACAGGCTCTAGAGGTCAAACTATGCACTTAAACTCTAATACATACAAAAAAACCCACACAGACACAAATGCACAGCAGCACTACTGGAGACTTTTTCCATACAGATGAGAGAAATATTCCACAAAAAACCCAAGCAAGAAACTGGAAGAAAAAAAAAACAAACAAACACCAGAACAACCTCAAATCCTGCAACAGTCATTCTTTCTTCTTTATCAGTTTCCCTCAAATTCTGAGCTTCTGAGTTATTCAGAAAGAGTTCACAGAACCCTTTACTTTGGTAAAAATGTAAGCTCTGCATCTTAAGCTACATGCTCTTCCCCAATATATCTAATAACTGATTTACAGGGTAAAAAGTATGCAAACAGTATATTTAAATATGTACTGGGTTTTCCTGACCTGTTTCAAAAACTGTGAATTTTTAACAGTTCAGATAATAAATATGGATAGGTGCAGCTCTGTATCTCTTTCTGGAGAGAAGAGGTTTTTGAAAAAGAGAAAGAATGAGCGTGTGAGAAAGATAAGGTGAATTAATCTAAAACAATAAAATTGGACTAGAGAGAAGGCTGAAAGCTAAGGTCAAAAACATTTGCATTGCTATTTAATGCTTGTTGAGACCATTTTTAATTATGTCTGTTTTAAAGCAGAAAGTCTGAGTCAACTGTGAATTAACACTTACCCAGCCAAGTTCAGATACGATGCACTGATGATGAGCCTGCCTTTGCAAAGCAGCAGCCCCAGACAAATGCAAGTGTCACCAAAACAGAGACTGTTCTCAAGCTGCAAAATACCCTGCATCTCTGCAAACACTAAGCATTGAAAATGCTAGTTAATGCTTCCTACCTTAGATGGTTTCCTTTCGCAAGGGCTAATGCTGATTTATTTAGATGTATCTTTTCCAAGAGTTTTCCTTCTTCTCTTGCGATGGGAGAAAGCTGGCGTAGAGAGCAGTCTCTAATTGAAGATTAATACTGATACTTGGATCCTTTCACTGCTCCGACAGCCTTCACAAGGCTCCCCCTGCTACTGGAAACCCTTCCTTCATATAGATGGAGCTGGTTTTATTGTACGTTTCAGTAGTAATGCCTATATTATAAGCTGCTCAAGAACCTTTCACACATGACTAGGTTTTGTTGTTTAGTGAAACAGCAGGGAAACAGACATTTCAGAATGAACCATTCTTCCACACGGCGGGCAGAAATCTGTACACCCTGTGTAAAGAATTAGTCTCGTCTCTGCTATACCGAGACTTTTGCAAAAGGAAAGGTAATTGATTTACAAAGTAGATGGAGATGGAAACAAAAACAGCTCAATCCTAAGGCAAACCAAAAAACAAACTATAAAAAAATAATAATTCATGGTTAATTAATAAGTCAATGATGTATAAGTGGCATTTCATTGACATATAAGCAATTGACATTTCTAGTCTCATTCCTCTCTAGTGCCTACTGCATTTGTTCCCTTAAAGTAACATAGTTATGATTAATAGATTTAAAAGCTCCAACTAATTATGCTTTTCTAGACAATGTAAACCAGAAAAACATTAATCCTTTCTTTCCCTACATTTTCAGGATGTCCGATGCAGCAGCTGGACCCATCTTTATGTTTAATAAGTGATACAGCTATTTTCACTAGCACTTGTAGGACACATTTATACCACAACCATGAAGCTGTAAGTCATGGGACAGTTGTAGACAGAAGTCTAGTAAATACCCCTCAGTGCTTACAGCAGCAGTTGAGCTGCATGTGAATAAGCCCCAGGACACCTCTCCAAAAGCATAACTTCCAATGTGCTACACTGTCAACTTTTATTCACATGAAATTCAAGATACCAGCTAACAGCAGCAGAGGTCCAGATAGTTCATCAGCCACCAGTACAGCTGGTCACAGAGGCCTGCTAAGTGCCAACTAACCCTGGCCATCGCTGGGCTGCAGTTGCCTATCCAAGCAATCACACCATCCCTGAAGCCTCTGCCACGTTTGCCATTAAAATATCCCCAGGAAGTTATCTTGGGATCTGAAGGCTTCCTCTAACAACCTAGCCTTCCTCTAACAACATCATTAGCTGAAACAGCAGATGAAGAGAACCCCTGCTGGGTCGTATCTCACTACAGGCTGTAAGTGTTTACAAAAATCACAGAAAAAGACCACACTTAGTGTGAGATATACCAGGGAAAGTACTGTCTTTTGAAATAGTGGAAGGGGTTACTATCGCTGCACAAGGTAGTGGTGAGGTATCATCTGGAGTATGTCCCCAACATGATGAGAGAAAGTAGTTCCAGTTGGGAATAGGCAATGCGATAGTCCACCAGCATGCCCAGAAGAGCTGACCTCATGGCCAGAGGAGAATTTGGCTCACTGAGTTTTGCAAAACAAAAGTTGGGAGGAACTAAGACAGTTTTCCATGAATTCTTGTAGAGATCATCAATTAATGGGAGAAGATCTGTATCAGAAGAATCAGTAACTATACAGTGCCCCTTACAAATGGAGAGTTCGCTGGAATTGAGTTTCTAAATATCAGATGTTACAGAAACCCAGGCATGTTCCCCAGGAGGAGTCACTGGCTTTCAGACAGCTCCTCCATGCACCTCAACAGCCTTCCAAGCCTCTGCACAGCTTCTCACGTGGGAAGGACTGAGAGGCAGGCAACCCTCCTCCAGCTCCTCTGAGCAGAACACAGCTACAAGACCGATTAAAAGATCACAAAACAAATGGAAAGTGTTTTCTTGATTGAAAGGTGTTTGTATCAGGCTCTGAATTATCATGCAAAATACAGTATATTTTTAGAAAAAAAAGGCAATTAGACTTATTTTCTCTATTTTTATGAATGCTTATTAGCACAAGTACCTATTTTAATTAATAACTACTTGCGCTAGGAAAAGAGAGAAAAAAATATTTTTATTGCCAAATGAAGAGAAATAGATTGCAACATAATAAAAAAAAAAATGGCCGGCTATAAAAATCAACAGCTTTTTATTTTAAAATGTGTTTATTTTCTGTATTATTGCATGATTTTAGCTATTGCTGGACTGGGAACAGAACTATAGCATAAGCACTAAAATGAATCTTTCTTCTCCCTAAAGGCTTTCAGTCACACTGCACGTTAAGTCCATAAAGTGAACTCCAATCACCTCTTGCTCCTCATTTAAGGTGGTAGGTTTATCAATATATATGGTCAGAGATAAATCAGGACAGATGTTGCATTAAACAGGGCTCTGTATCCTTCACTAGTGGGAAAAGTTTTTGTAAAAAGAACAACAAAACTGTTGCCTTTAAAAGCAATAGAAGAATTTATGGTGTCAGTAAATTAGCTCGTTTTGTAGCTTTTCCAGTACAAGTTCCCTGGGAGACTAGGGGCAAGCCAAGGTGGACTGGAGTGGAAGAAAGAAACAAGAAAGGAATTAAAAACAGAACTATCCTGTGTTTAAGCCCATTTACTACATGGAATGAATCAGAAAATGGGCTGAACAAAGAATTTAAGTAACTAAATCATCATTGTATTTGGCTGGCAACCTACAAAAACAGCCATATTTTTGTCAGTTATCAGTAACTCACACCAGTTGACTCTCCCTTCCTCCTCTGCTGAATAAACACTTAAAATGAACAAGTATTGGAAAGGGAGACAATATTATAAAATTTGGGCACAGAATAATTGTGGAAGCAGCTATCCTCCTGACATTATCAGAGAAATCAGAGATGGAAAAAATCCTATTAGGTCATATAGTCCCTCCCTTTGTCATGGCAGGACTGTTCCCTAACGTAGATTTTCCAGTGCCTTGTCCAATCTTGTTTCAATAGAATCTAAGTGATAGCTTCCAGCAGCTCCCTTGGGAAACTAATCTTCTGCCTAACAAATATTGGTATCAAGTTTTTCCCCCACTTTGATAGCAATTTGCCCCTATTATTTCAGTGTATCTCTAGATTTTATTCAAATGGTAAGAAGAAATGCTGAACTTTTGAAAAATGTTCAGGATTCCAGACAATTCCACAAAAAATACATCCTACAATGAAAACCAGCCCTGGCTTTTTCTTTTTTTCTTTCCTCCTGATCAGGAGATATACAAATGTACCAGCAAGCTGGCCAGTGACACACACCCCAAATTTGATACCAGAGAAACAGAAGAGATCAGCCCCGATTCCGAGCCTTTCAAACAAGTCCGTCTGCTGCAGACGAACAACAAATGACCTAACCATGTTAGCTACAGATACGGTCTCTGCGTTCTTTCAAATCTGTTCGCTTAGGTCACGGCTTTTTGTCTAGCTTCCTAATGAAATGAGGTGTACATCCTACCTCCTCATCTGACTGCTCTGCACCGTCAACACTGAAACTCAACAGCTATTTAAGGTGATCCCTTACAGAGGTCCAAAGGCTCATGGAAATCACAGTCTCCACACAGGGAAGCAGCCTCCCACCGTGTGTCAATTCTTGACCACTTCGGCAGTGGAAATGTAAAGAAAGATCTTGAAATACTTCATGAGGAAACAGAGGGGATGGGAGCAGGTATTTTGGGAGATGTCAAGAGGAACCAACTTCAACCTATCTTTCTTATTTGACAGCAACATTATCTGACTCTGCTGTGCTTTTGCAGATTGCAAGAATGTTGCATCAGTATTTTTTCCACAGTTAAATGCCACAGACTTCAATCAAAGTCACTCCCAGCCTGCACCAGTATCAAAGTAAGAAGAGAATCAGTACTACAGCTCTCTCATCAGAGCCATGTTAGGGAAGGGAGAGGAGGAGGGCATACATGCACTACCCAGAAACATCACCTCAAACTGCAATGACAGATGTATCAGTCATGGTAAAACTTCTACAACGGCTTTAAAGAATTAATTTTTATCAAGTTTCTAATTGGTCCATCTATAACAAAAAACAAAGAACTTTCATCCTGTGTAGTATGCTCTCACCAAGCAGTTAGAAGAGATATAGCCACAGGTCCCACAAATCCAACTCAGCACTATTACTATGCAAACCTTTTTAACTTTTATCTTTCTTTTTCATCATCCACAGAGACAGTAAAGACCCAGCTCTTAATCACATCACACCACATGCTGTTGTTTAACTATCCTGCAGATAAAATATTACCAAATAAAAGGAGTATTTTTGTACAGACATTTCAAGGCAAGAACTATGACAGAAAAACACAATATTGTGAAGCAAAGAGTCAATAGAGAAATTGGAGTTTCTATTCTTCTTCTGTCTTAGTATTATTCACGTCCTGTAACCTGCTACAGGTAAGCGCACCCCAAATTTGCTACAGCTTTTAACATTACATACTTTGCATTCACCTCTTTCTTCTTCATCACATCAAAAATAAATTAATTAGCTTCGCCTCCAAAGCACAACCCTTCTTACTACCTTTCTTTCATTGTCAAAGGCTGTCATCTTTGAAAAAATGTATCAGCTTCCATTGGTCTCTCCTACATTTCTGAAGTTTTAAAATTTTATCTTTTTTTTTTCCCCCCTCTCACTTGAGAGAGACATCTGTAAATAGCAGCAATGCTGCCTTTATCTTTCAAACCCCTTATTAGAGTTTGTTTTTTGAGATGTCTGTAAAAGCATGTGATAGTGGAAAAGCCTTCGATGCCCTACTCTAACACCATACTATGCCATCTAGTAGGGAGTCATTGTTTCCTTCCATTTGCTTCTCAGTCCCTTCCAGCTATAATTGTCCACCATTTGGACAGTCAAGTCATTACACGACTCCCTCCAGGCTTTCCTAACTGATGAAGAGAAAGGAGCGAACAGAGCAACCTGGAAAACCTCCTCCTAACTCCAGTAATACTAAGGCTTTGCAAGATACAGAAGAAGGGCAGAAAGAAAAAGGGGATAAATGATATAATTGATTTGATAACAACACACTTAGATCCAAGGATAATTTCTATTTATATTAAAGGAATATAACCATTTCAGACCCTAGGTCAGATATGTGGAAATCTCTTTTATGATGATACATCTTTTATGATAAACATTCACCTACACTAAACTGGCAAACTCAAAAAACCCCTGCAACATAACTCATTTCTGGGTGAAAAAAAATACATTTCGAAGGATTGGTTTTAGTTTTTCATCAGCTTCACACTAACTCTGGTGAATGTAAAACAGAATCAAAGAGCAGAATTTACAAAGGAATTTAGCACAAGTATTAAAATGTGCCTGATAACCCACTGACTTATTACTTTTGTTATCTGAATGTACTCCAGTACCACAAATATACATTTAGGAAGTATATGTATTATCAAGCCATTAAGAGAGAAACAGAAAATTATAGAAAAAGTCCCTAGTATTTCACAAAAGTAACATTAAATGCTGCACTAAAACCCACTTGTGGGAATATAACTAGAACCAAAAAAAGTCTCTTTTTACACTTTGAGATGTGTTTGAATGACAGGTTCTCCTTACCTCAAGCACTCTTCCCGTGATATACTTTTCACAATTGTCACATCTGATACCAAACTTGGCATGATAGTCCGTTTCGCAGTATGGAATGCCATCCCTAGAGAAGGAAACCAGAGATTGCTTTAGGTAGGCTAACAGATTTACTGGGATATTTTAGACTAAAATTTGTTAATACTTTAACACTTCAACGGGTGTTTATGGACTTTCCCCCCTCCTAAATACTTGCATTCATTAATTTTGCAAAGAATTGAATAGTCAATGAACTTTTCTGGCCCTTCAGAGTCTACCACGATCCCAGTTGTCTGCTTTGCTGCTGAATTCAGCTGCTGCCTCTCACCCAGTCACAACACTCAGTCTCTGAGAGTCTCATACCCTTCGCTTTGATAGCGCTACTCATTAAATTCTTCCACCTGTTTCACACTCTGTAAAAAAAAAATACTTATTTCTACATATTACTCTTTCACTCCTTATCATCTAATTGTATTTAGCTTACACTTCAGAGCAATTTCTCAACTGACTCTCTTTACTTTAAACCAAGTTTGATTAACACTTAAGTCTACTGACATTCTTGACTAGATTGTTTAAAGACAGTCATAGATTAACAAATTTTACATTTAGACCACTAAACCAATGAATGAAAATAAAGTACTCTGGAAGAAATTGAAGGCTCTTCTCCTAGAAGAATCAGAGAATTGATTCCAACAAACTTCAACTTCATCAGGTTGCTCAGAGCCCCAGCCAATCTGACCTTGAGTGTTTCCAGGGATGGAGCATCTGCCACCTCTCTGGGTGTCCTGGTTTGAGGTAAAACTAATATTCTATTCAGTAATTTTACTTTTTCAACTGGGCCTCTTCTAACTAACAAAACTCTGAATTTAACAGTATATTGTTCAGAAACTGCTTGCTCTCACAGTACTAAGACCTGATTATACCAAGGAATGGTACACAGAGAGGCCCTTGCTTATACTTATTGCTATAATAACCAAGGTCAGGCAAATTTGTTATTATCCCCATTGGAGGGTCGGAAGCAGAAACGTCCATCACCGAGTCCAGCCTGGGACTGTCCCCTGTGCTTGCTGGTGATGATCACCCTGGGAGCTTGAGACTGTTTTGTATGTACTGTATACATTTTTTTCTTTTCTTTTCCTTTTTCTTATTATTTCATTACTTATTTATATTTTCATTAAAGTA